>JAYJMH010080018.1:0-10233 GCA_036873815.1 Phacellophora camtschatica | reverse complement strand
TGGTTCGAAGCCATTTTTCTTTTCTTCCTCTGGTGCCAAAGCCCCAAGAGCGAAAAATGAATGTAAATATTTTTTCTCCACATGCCCTGCCTCGTTTGACAACGAAATTAATTATTTATCATCTATGCGTAATTTATGCATTTAGTTCGACACATGAGAAGCGCGACGTTTAACCCAGGCCTTAATGTTTATATCGATATTTCAAATATTTCTCAATCTTAAATTTTAAATTTAATTACTAGATTTTTATTTTTGCTGGCAAAGGTTTTCTTTTTACCTACTGTTTAAAACATCTTGCTATCAATCGTTGCAGTTTATCTTGCAACTTCATACTTGGCTTTTCATAATTTTTTTTGCAAGCAAAAGTTACTATAACGTATAACATATTTAGCATGAAATTATTTTACCCTCATTAAACAAATTCGAGTCATAATTTATTAAATTTCAGCAAAGTCCTTTGGTCACGATATTTATCGTTTAATTCTTTTTAAAAATCACCTGCTCATACCGCTTTGAAACAAAAAACTGAAAGAATTTAAATGTGGTAGAAAGATTTTGGTTTGATTAATTAACTATGGTGGAAAAAGAAAGAAAGATATTTTAGTTCTTATTTCTTCTCGATCTAACTTTCTATGTGATACAAATTGTTACCACACAGTACAGTTTTGCCTTTCATGCAATTTTTATTATAGCTGCTTAAGGTTTATATGCTATTTTTGGATGTTTGATTTGCAAAATTTCAATGCATATCGATTTTAAAAAAACATTTCACCTTTGCTCCTTTTTTTCCTTTTAATTCAAACAAACAAGGGGACTGTTTTGAAAATTTAACAGTCCCTATATAATAATGTATATATTTGAGAAATTTGTTATTGTTCACTTACAAGTTGTATTTTTGTGCTCGACAGGTACTTATCAACCGAACACTGGGAAGGCATCTTGTAAAAGCTGTCCGGCTGGATATTACTGTAACAGCACTGTTTTCAAACTTGTAAAATGTCCATCACACCATTATTGTCCGGAGCGAACGACGATCCCTATAGTCTGCCCTAATGGCACATTTACAAACGACCTTGATATAGGCTTGAAGAGTCCAGAGGACTGCAAACCATGTGGCACAGGGTACTATTGTCAACGTGGTACGTAGAATAATCAGATTTAAGTGAAAACGCTATCTTTTGTGTTATTTTGTATGCCAAGTATATCTAGTATTTTATGTTGAAATAGGCGTGTTAATTTTCAAAATCCGCCGTATATGTTTTATTGTATAGCTAGTCAAATTTTTATTTACTCATCCAGTGCATAACACTTGAACGACATTCCTAATAAGAAGCCTAGCTAAGGTTCCACTAGTGACTAGTGTATGTTTCTTAATTTTGGACTATTTTGGACCAATTTTTATTGGTAAAAGTTTCTTAAAAGTTTCTTAATTGTCTATAAAAAATTCCGATCTTTTACTATGCATTCTCTTTTTCAACAAAAACGTCACAAAAACTGGGTATATATTGTACAGGATAAGAAGTCTTCGCTGAATCAATCATCTAACATTATGTCCAATCCATTAAAACCATTAAGCATTATGTAATCTTCACTAAAAATTTCAAAAGTTTCTTAGCAATTTCTCATCCACTTGTAAAAGTTTCTTAAATTTTCGTGGGTTTTACCAGTGAGTTTCTTATGAAAAATTTCTTATAAAAAGAAACAAGAACTTGAAATATTCCAAATTTTTCTGGGAGAATCGATTATGTTGTCTTGTGAAAAAAAAAATGAAATTTATAAACTGATACAAGTATTAGCTGTAGAGTTATTAACTGACATTGATACAATCACTGGAATTGAAGCAATGTTGTAAATGAATGCCTACTATCTAAAAGGTTAAAGATAAAACTTACGCTCCTTAGTCAAAGTCAATCGTTTAGTAATGAACAGGCTTACATGTCAGTCCTGAAGCCAGTCCAAGTCAGCTATTTTTAAAAGTTCTGGTGAAAATTAAAAATCAATTCCATTTTTTGTGAACGAATAATTTTAAAGTTAATACTAAAACCGAAATGTGACCTTGAGGCAGGTTTAACTAGATGTTTATATGTTAATATATATTATATCTATTCATTTCTTACCAGGCATTATAAGCGGTAACTGTTCATTTGGCTATTGGTGTAGAAGTGGAAGCCCATCTCCAACTCCTGTTTTGTTGTATGGAACAACTCCACTTGTCAACCAAAATAGCTCAGTTAATGTTTCTCTTATGCTCCATGGCCCTTGCCCTCCTGGTTCGTATTGTCCATATGGCACAAAGCAGCCAATGAATTGTACCAAGTACCAATTCAGAAATTCTTGGGGTGCAGGAAGCTCGTCCGACTGCGGCCCTTGTCCTGCAGGACAAGAGTGTTTTGAAGGTGAGCAAGAATAGATTTATTTGATATTATGTGGTATTATCTTTTTCTTCGGTCTTTGCCTCTTGGAACAATACAGTATTATGAAAAGTAATTTAATTTCCTGGTTTATTGACATTTACATGGATTGTTGGATTGAGCATAGTTTTTTAATTGTTTAATAGGAAATCCTTAATTAATAGAAATTATTTTTGCAACTCATTATTTTGACACTCTTTTTGCTACATCTTCATATCATTGCAGGCGATCCCAAAATATATCCATGCCCGGCAGGTAAATATTGTCCGGAAGGTAGAGACACAATAGATTGCCCGGTATTGACATATCGCGATGAGTCATGGGGAAAATCAAATGCAGACTGTTTTACATGCAAAGCCGGATACTGGTGTAACAGAACCGGAATGGCTGCATACAACAATAGTGCTTGTCCAATTGGTAAATACTGTGCTGCGGGTGATATCCCAAAATGGTGTCCACCTGGTCGCATCAGACCGATGCCCGGTGCTGCGAACTGGACCGATTGTCAACTTTGTCCTGGTGGCTATTACTGCCCGTATGGAACTCTTAACTATACCGGAATACCTTGCCGAAAAAAGACATTCTGCCCTGAAGGATCAGCTATTGAAAGAGATTGTCTGGCAGGATATTATTGCCCGGAAACAAGTAAAGATTTAACGATTTGTCCAGGTAAATTACTTTTTATTTTATACATATTTAACTGACAATTTTTTTAATTTCTGGGATAACAACCCTCAATTTTTGGGAGGGATGAAATTAGGACCGCTTTCTGCTTCATCAGTTCCGACGGAACTTAATTGCTTTCATATTTCACATTCATTCCAAAGTTATCGCGTACGTACACAAATTTCGAAAAAATATCTGTGCACTCAACTCATGCTTTCAGCAGACTGGTTGTAAATGTGGTGATTGTGTGTTTTCCTTTTTTTTTATACTTGTATTTTCGACTTTTACACATAAACTTTAATGGTTGTTATTTTTCTCGAAAAAGATATTTGATAATAAATTTAATCAGTTATTATTTTTATCTCGAATCATATGCATACATTTCTATTTATTGATTACTTTGACGTTTTTGCAATGTGTATAGATCTATTTTGGTTAGTTGGCTTTGACCTGATATGTTTTTTCCATTTTTATCGCAGCTGGATATTACTGTCCAAATTCAACAAGCAGCCCTACAAAATGCCCGTATCCGTATTACTGTCCAATTGGAAGTTCACATGTACTTAGCTGTCCGCTCGGATACGAGTCATTGAAAAATTCAGGGAATCGGACTTCCATGGCTTCTTGTTCTGTTTGTCCTGAAGGAACGTATGGGAATCACGAAATGCGAATAAATTGCTCAAGATGCATAGAGGGTTATTTTTGCCCGGCTGGGTCTACCAGCCCATACAACAATCCATGTCAACCTGGTTATTATTGTCCTGCTGGAATGGGAGCTGCTGTGAGTATCATTTGCTGGTTATTATTTGGAATTGCCGCACCGGGTAGCCTAAAAATGTACCACATTTGCAAAGTTGCTATCAAAGCAGAAATCCTTTATTTTCATTTAGTATAGTTCAGTAATTTTATTGAATATAATTCAATGATTATTTCAGCAGGTTTCATTGAGTAGAATTCAGTAATTATTTTGTACATTTTGGGGTACAACGCATCAAACTATAAACTGAAACAAAAGCAGAAGCATCAAACCTAAATCTCCTCCCCAACAGCTTCACAAACGTTGGATGCCATGGAAGCGCTTTTTGACCGCTTCCGTTATATTAATCCGCTTCCGTGGAGCCCAGGCCTCTTAATGGAAATTGTCGTCAGGGTACCAGGCTGAAACGTTGGGACATTTTTTGGTTCACCCTCCCTGTACCTTTAGGGTAGAGCTGTTTTATAGTCATATGTATTAACATGAAGGAATATACAGTCAATAGCATCTTTTATTTTTTGGATGGACAATGCATATTTCCAACGTTTGCTATTAAAAGGGTTGATATGAGTTTAAAATGGTACAACATAGTTGCATATGATCTGGTGGTGGCTCATTGCAATAATTGCTTTTGTTATTAATAAATGGCAGGTGCGTGACAAGAATTAGCCTGTCAGACATCCTATTTTGATTAGTGATTTCAAGCCTGGTTAATTATAGAATATGTTTGATTCGTGTATGTGACCACAGATAGAAATAAATCTAACAGATTACAAAATCATAAGTTTAACATTCGAAGTTTGTTTACCGTAATGCAGATATGTTATATGAAAATGTTAAATTGTATAGATGTAACTTTAAAGCTATAAGTGCATTTTTATTAAATTTTTATCATTACTTTTAGATTCCCTGTTCCCCTGGATTGTACGGTGATTTGAAAAAAGCGACAAAGCCCAATGACTGCAAACCATGTCCCGCAAAGACGTTCAATCACGAATCTGGCAAGACCACATGCAAACCATGTGGCAGCAGTGCTTACTCGTTAATTGGTGCAGCCAAATGTATGTGTACTGGCAAAAACAGAGTTTTTCAAATTTCTGATGGTGCTTGTGTCTGTAAATTGGGCTACGTTTTCTATGATGAATTAAATCTGAAACAAGTCGATGGAAATAGTGATTTAGACTGCCAAGAAATGGTTAGTTGTTTTATTACTATGAAGAAATTGCAAATGAAAATAAATAAAGGGACCATGTACAAACAAATGCGATTTGTTTTCTGTTTACAAAACTATATTTTTACATTTTATTACTTTGCGTAAACTGTTTGTCTCCACAGAGCGAGTGTTTTAATTTTTTGAAATGATTTTTTTTCTGAAACCATTCAACATTGTGGGAAACTTTCAATTTTCGTGTAACTTCTTTAGGTCGATGTGCGATGTCCCAGTGGACGTGTTCGTGCGAGTTCAAGCCGGAAGTGTGTTTTGTCAGCTGACTTTGTAAAGTCAAATTGTGGAGAATCGTGTGGAACAAATATTGTTGGTACTTTTGATGTCGGTACAGGCAGTTGCAAATGCAAGAATTACATTACTCTTGAACAGCTATGCAACTCAACATGCCAGAACGAGAGGTATATACACATTTAAAGATACGAAGCTTGACATACCGTTTGCTCAACTAAGCTGTTTGCGGCTGTGTTTATCAATGTATTTAAAAATAAAAATAAGACGAAATTGGCGTTCCAGCAAAATAGGACAAGTTAATACTATTTTGTGATTTTAGTGCACGTTATTTTTTCATTTAAGCCTCATTGGACCTTTTCTTGAAACACGTTCTTTCATGAAGAAACACGTATGAAATGTCCATGAATCTCTTTTATTGTTTCATGAAGGAGCGATGAACTTTCGACTTGAATCTTAGTAAATTTGAGAGTCTATTAACTTTTTTTGACAAAATCTTTGTGGGTTGCAGATTAAATAAGACACTCAAATTATGACGAATATTATGAATTGAACATTAAAACCGTTATATGTGCCATAGTTTCCCGCGAAAACTCTGTTTGATTTTTGGTTTTGAGTGTGGATTTTAATTCGTATAAATTTTTGTCTAGTTACCTGCTTCATATTTTAATTGCATTTAATTGTTTCCATTATTACTTTTAGCAGCTGCTACTTGTAGTGTAGCACCGTTTTCTAGTTCTTGCTATTAACTTAAATCATGTCCTACAGCCAGTAAGAACATTTTGGTTGATTGAGCTTTTTATTTTACTCTCAAACAGCCCAACGACAACGATCAGCCGCGATGCGGAAGGCACATTAAGGCTGCAAATATCAGAAGCAAATAGCACAGAAAAGATTTATGACGAGCTTGGCATGCCAGATTACGATCGTAGTCCTCACAAGTGCAGGTTAATTAATATGAAGAGTGACGGAATGTATGGTTATTTTCCTACAAATCTACTTCAAGCAACAGCATTTCTACAGAAGACTACATCCAGAAAACGTAGAGCCGTCATATCAACAGCTCCAGAAATTAGGTCACCATTGATATGCGTTACTATAGGCGAAGCCGTCGTGTTCAAAATTAACGTAAATCTTATCAACACAAGTCTTAGCAATTACCCGCAATACAACAAACTTCATCTTTACAATACTAATCCAAATTTTGACTATGGCAACTTTAGACAACTACATGCAATCATGCAGACTACGAATCAAAAGATATCGACTTTTGTTCATGTTTTCACGGAGCCTGGTGTCCACGTTTTTTACGATAATGCTGTCCCAGCGCGTGAGACCATAATAACTGTGCCAAAGAAAGGAAGTGGTTGTGTTGATGGCATAACGATGGAAGCTGCTATGCCTATAAAACTGACAAAATTCCGTATCGCAAAGAAGTCTGTAAGTGTGAAGATCATTGTTTTAAATAAAATTATTCATTTCTACTTTTATTAGAATTATATTTTACTGTAATCTTGGTATCTTTTATGAGATCGTAAATAACTTGTTTATTTATGTCAACTATGTATTAATATAAATGTCAGGGAAACCAGCAAAAAATCTGCAAAATCTTTAGTGCAAAACTACTCGCTTTATTTAATTTCGGCAACCTTGCCCCAGGCTATAAATCATTAAATTTGAAAATTTTTGCTTGCAAATATATTCGAAGAGCAGAGAGATTATTTCACTCACAATGCAGTTTAAAGGGCTGTCAAGAAAAATTATTGATGCAGAATTACAAACAGAAGTAAACATGACAGGTAGAGAAATAAACGTGCATACAGGTGCATTGCCCTAGTTTTTTGAAATAATTGATTCTGCAATAGTACATACCTTGGTGTATGGTTTAAGCTTGTTTTGTATAAATTTTCTACATCGAAATATCTAAAATACCTATAAAAATCGTATAATATATAATGTATAATATAAAACTATAAATATCCAATATATATCTGCAGATTAAACAGGTTGAATATATTTTATTTCTATTTCAGCCAGTTAACTTAGCTCCTGATTGGGATGTAATTTGGGGGTTAATTGCTGCTATGCTTGCTGTTGCCGTCATTGCAATTATCATTGCCATCATTTGGAAGCCTAGAGAAATTGGTAAGTATGAAACGCATTTGTTTTGTTTCGTGCGAGAGCATGCTTCCTAATCTATGATGTATAATGCAACGTCTGCAAATTTCATTCCATCATTTGTCACAGGTTAATTGCCCGATTAAAATGATCATGTATGATTTATCCTAAAAGCCATGGCTCTGGTGAACAAAAACATGCTTTGATTTTTAAGATTATTTTCATCAGGCCAGCGCATTAGTAATGACATGTAAAAATTATGCGAGATATCTCGTGGCAACGAGAGCAAATACAAGAAGATACATATAAAGTCACCTTTCTTGCTAACAATAGCTTAAATAATGTTTTTGTTTTGTTATTTGAACAAACGAGCCTGTCCAGCCCCTAAGGTATGACATATGAAGGTGCGTATTTGCCAGTATAACTGAAAAATGGCGGACAACAGCGAGAATGTCGGAGTGGAGCTGGGAGAAATATGCATGGCTTGATGAAGTTTTTATGGATTTAGGAAATTATTATGGATCCAGTATTTAACTAGCGTTCGAATGGTAAAAAAACCCGCGCCCGCGCCCGCGCCCGCGCACGTACATAAGATTACGAGCTTCGCCACAGCCAGGCCATCCACGACGAACACGATTTCTTGACTCTGCTGCCATTGTCCAAAATTAAAATATGGCAAAAGTCTTGTTTGGAACCCTTTCTCCTTAACTATCAAACAATTTCACTCAATATTCTCTCAAAGAAAATCCAGGATTAGAAATGAAGTATAGATTTTTTTTTATTACACTGCGAATATGATTCCAAAAAGTATTTATGATTCAATAAAAAACATTTTTTCAGGGCTCTACTCACGGACAGCTTTACAACCAAAATATCGCAGTCTTGGAGCTCCAATCCCAGTGGTACCAATTCCAGGCGTAAAGGACAATCCTTCGTTGCTTGGACCACGCGGGGCACCTGAAGGAGCATCTGATTTCGAAGTGTTTGTATCTGGCTCTGGGGGCACTAAAGGACTTCTGGAGAATTTTAGCGTGAGAACGTTGTACGACAAACTAGAAGACCAGAGTCTTCATATGGCATCCCAGCTGGCAAGACATCAGACAGACTTGCGTGGATTTTATGACAGGATTTGCCAGCAAACAGAAGGCTTGAAACAAATGCTTCAGAGCTTAGATGTATCAATGCTTGCGAAAGCGACTGAAAATGCTGCGAAGATAAAGGCAGATGCTGGCGTTGAGACAGACGGTTCGTACATTTTAATCCTTACAAAAGATCTTTACTGTACATTTGATAGTAAATGTATAAGACTTCCAAACGGAAGATGATTGGATAACAGGTGGCTATAAGAAACTTTTTTATCTGTGTCAATTGTCTTTAACTATCGTCATTTTACTGTTAATACTTTTGAGAAGCTAATGCTATTAAAAGTTAAAAATGTCACAATGATATTGTGTCACAAGCTTCATTCTCCTATTCTTATTTTGCAGCAATCCAGCAAGCCTCTGTGCACGAGCAAGTGATGGTTAAAGCATTAACTGGTGGAGAAACAGCAAGAGAACGAGACCTGGTTTTAACCGTGCAACAGTTACTGGAAAAGTATGAAAATGGTTGGCAGCCAGTTGGTATACATCAGACAGAAGGTATGATTGTTTGGCCAATGTTTTCACATTAAAGACTTCTCATTTACTTCATCTTTTGGTTTTATACAGGATTCCTAAATGTTTGCTTTGTTTGACAGAAGATTGCTTGAAACCACCAATGCAAATTTGTTTTAAACCCATTTCGTTTAGATTTTCAGAAGTTTGGATTTGCCATAAAACTAAGATTAGATGATCATCGCTTGTTTTTTAGTTTATTTTTAAATTTAGGAAGCTGAAAATAAGAATGGAATAAATCAAAACATTTGAATGCTTCGATCACTCGGCGTTTGATGAAATATTAAATCACGACTCTCATTACATAAATTATAGCTATATTAATAACACAGATAAGCGTTAATTGAAAGTCGTAGAAAACGAGATTGCTGTGGTAAGATTCTTTAACCGGTAGCTATGACGCTATGTGTTACTGATGTGTATTATTGATATTAAACCATTTACATTTTAGTCTGCAAGGTGGATGACTTTTATTTTTGTTATGAAATTTAGCCTGTTTAACCGTGTTTACTCGCAATAAAGCAATGCCATAACGTAATTCTATAACAGTTATCAATAAATCATAGCTCTGTTGTAAAGTAATTTTGCAAAAGGTTTAATTCAATTCTCTTATGCTTATTCAGATTTGTGCCAAACGCATGAAATTTCAGGCTTCTGTTTCATTTTATTCATGAAGTTCTTTGTTGCAGATTCAAAATAACACGAATAAATGACACGCCTATTGTTTTAATCTTTAGAAAATTCAAACTTTGAATTAATGACGCTATAAGGAATTCTTTCTAAAATTTTTGTTAAAGTCCAAGAAACAAAATTATACAAAAACCTATTTTATTAAAATAAATTGTAAATGAAGATAATTCACTGGATTTTTAAATAAATTACTTACTGATTATTGTGTAAATGTTTCAATGCATTTTGACAATTTGGCAAGATGAAAAATTTTCTGGAAATCTAAGATTATGGAAATTATAATGGTTAAAAAAAATATTTTTATCTAAGTTAGCCTCTGCTTGAAAATTTACCGTTTAAATCATGCAAACCGTTCCTGTAATATATAATAGACGATCATAATGGTTAAAATATTTTTTACGTCGCGTTTATTTTTAGTAGTTGTTAGGGTATTCAGCTTTTTATTGTTGTTGTTATATGTAGAGTTCGTAACTATAATACATT
>JAYJMH010080007.1:0-10233 GCA_036873815.1 Phacellophora camtschatica | reverse complement strand
ATTACAACAATACATTCAAAAATACTTTGCAATGGGCTAGAAAGTAGTTTATTTTAAAATTTAAATTTAAATAAAAATGAAAGTTTTAAAGATATTTTGTAAAGACATAACGTATATTTACATATGGACATTTATTTTGTCACATTTTATTATTTTATTCCATAGCTATAAGTAAGTTTGTTGGAAGAGGATAAACGAAAAAATTATTTAACTATTGTTATTTAACATATTATTAATAACTATAAATATTTTCTACGTATACCTTTGACAATTATTCGTTAGAATTGATTAATATATTGTATTGATGTTATACTGCGTAATCTGATTTTAAATATATCAATTATTATTGTTAGTAGATTAGAATATTTAAGTATCTCGTATTTACTCGTTGTGTTACGTGGCCCAATATAGATAGTAAGTATAGTAAGTAAGTATAATTATACCACTAACTTAAAGTTTATAATCTAAAATCTTAATTAAACGATAAAATATTATACATGCATCAAAAAATCAAAATATCATATAAATAAGAAGTGTTAATCACGAACCCCGAAACTAGATTGGCAGGGATAGCATTAAAAGATTGAAAGACCTTGTTTCCTTAATGGTCCCCTTAGAGGTTTGTGGTTAAAGATAAAATAAGCAATGCTTTACTTGAATCACATAGAGTACAGTATTCTGTATCAGGTATTGTATTTCTATGAATAAAATTTCATTCACTCATTTATTAATTCATTGTATAGATTACGTGCCTGGTATCAAGAATTTTTCCTGGCTATTTTTATACATATAGAAAATAACTCGTTGTTGGATTTTAGTTAACGTCAGACTAAAATAAGTAAATCACTCTTGGACCAAGAGACGCGATTTTTTAATATTTTAGATGGCTTTTGTGAGAAATCAACGACTTTGAGTATTTGCAAGGAAGACAACGAAACGAAATTTTTGCTCAGAGGTGAACATATTTTGTTTTCATTTTTATTTAAGACGCTATTTCCGGAACGATATTTCCGCTAATAACAGAGAACTCACTTCACTTAATAGATTGAAAAACAACTAAAAGTTTACTTAACGAGATGAATACAAAATTAAACACGACACCCTCGAAGAACAGCTGTTACGTAAACAGATTATATTTTCAGCTTAATACAGATACAAATAAGAGTGCTGTGCATTTGCTAAATATTTTTCTCTGAAATCAACGTATAGTACCAGAATTTCTTGAGTGAGTGAGTAAGTGAGTGAGCGAGCGAGCGAGCGAATGTCTACAAACCCCAGCATGCTGTTAATCATTTTATCGACCTCGGAAGGATGGATGGAGACGTTGCTGGGATTCGAACCACAGTCGCTCATGCGAGAGGAAGGATTGCTCACCACTGCGCCATGTTCCCGTTTTTTAAAGTTTTAAAAGGGAATTAATATATGCTGAATGCGGTAATATTGTAGCTTTTTTTCAAATGAAAAATAAAACTGTGTTATGGTGCAACTGTAGCCTCGCTGAGTCTTAATTAGAAACTTCGCTGGATTCTTCTGACGATTTCTCTTTCTTCCCCCAATTTTTCCTCAAGTGTGATGTCTTTTCTCCGATCAAAATCGTTTACAATTTTGTCTGCATTTATCTTTAAATATATGGCGTTTTACATTACGATTACTCTAAATATATGGCATTTATCTCTAAATACATGGCGTTGTTTAACAATTGGCCACGTGGTTCCTGCAAGAGTAAAATGGTTTGTATATGGTGAATTACACTTGTGACCCAAAAAACCGACTTGGGAGTTTGATAAATGAAACTTTTCAGATTTTAAACTTCCAAGTCACTGTTAAAACAAGCAGGTAATTTTAACCTCAAAGCATGGATGTTTCTTCAAATTGATATCCAAGCTCATAGATTAGGGCAATTTTAATTTCACGTTTTGGACAAGTAAACATTACAGATGACTATAGATGATATCCCAGGCTACTCGAACGTCATATTGAGCACAGTTTTAGATATGTAACCTCGCAATTATACCAAATACAAAGAAACTTCTTCTTTGAGAGACTTAACAATACTGTATTAGTTTATTTATATATAAGTTCATTGTATGTGTAGTTTCATTATCACTACTCTCAACTTTATTGTAGGCGGAAGAACTAAAGATGGAATGATAACGAGGCCGGTTGTTGTTGCTGAACTCAATCAGAAAAGTGACTTGGCAAGGTAGTATATAAATAGTTTCTTGTAATATTTTAATGACATGATATGATGATCAATGTCCAACAAATTTGATATAATAGATGATACCAGGCTTGACGAATGTGATAAATACAGTTGTGCTGTTTGCCAGATATAAAATATAAAATCTGTGAACAAATTAACGAATTGTTAGTCTTACGTATGGATCAGAATTGAATTATGGTGTGCTTAAAGCACGTGATAAAAAGAAAATTGAAGCATTTTGATTTTATGAATTCAAAATTCAAGAACTTTTATGCTGTTGGCCTCTCTCGTGTCAAAATTGGACAGAAGGAAACACAAGGGAATAGGTCCTTCACATTTGTTCGACATGCTCTTAGAAGCAAAGGGCCCAATAAAGATTTGTTGATGGGAATGGCGTATTGTCACCGTGAAAGAGACAGGCCGAAAACCAGCGGTGATGTTAGAAATTAGCGGTGGTATAAACATTGTTGAATTATATCGAATCGCTCAGGGTAGAGATTCATAGAGGTAGGTTTCTGTTGTGGGCAACGACTGCTGAGGGCCTAATAAACTTCCTGTCTGATGATTATGATTTTCCAATGACTCTAATTCTCAATTGCAAAGTTTGATTACAATCGAGATATGAGCTTTGGAAGTTCTAGCTCGAATGAAATACAAAGCAAGTTTTCGATCAATTTTTCTGGTGCACGATTTCAAACAGAAATTCTAATGCCCAACACCGAAGAAGAAAATAGAAACAAATTCTTTTCCCGTTTCGTGTCCTTGCTTATATCAAGTACTTTGATGTTGTCAGAACACAAGTTTTCAGCATATGAAAATTTTTTTATACTATTTTTCGTTGTATTTTCTTTATTGTACTTTCATCCGTATTTTATTTATTTTTATTGTCTTTGATTTTTTATTTTAAATTTTAAATTTTGGACTGTAAGTAGAGTGGAATTTAAATGATATTAAACTGAAAATTAAAGTGAACTTAAATTGTGGTGTATTTCAATTTCCAGATTTGTTAAGAGTCAGATCTTAAGGTTAAACATAACAAGGGTCATTAACGAAGTTCAGACAGAAGGGTCAAACATAATAAACGTGCCAGACATCTCAAGGCCCAAGGGACACATTTCATTATTTGTTTTAGATATTGGTTTGTGAAAATATGGGATATGCTAAATATCAGACAGCTAAAGAGAGACGTGTTCTTGTTTTGTAAAAATGTGACGTATTTGGAATATCAGATTTTTTAAGGGTCAGATACGAGGATTACAAGGTCATTAAGGAGTGTCACATAAAAACTAGCCTGAGGCGAGGCTCGTTGAAAAATAAAAAATATCATGAAAATGTTTTATTGGTGACCATGATATCAGGCTAGACGTATAACGAGTGTATCTGACACTTTAAGGGACACATTTTCTTGTCTGCTTTCGATCAATTTTTTCTTTAAAATAGGTTTAAAAATGAGGGAATGACTAAATAAGGTATTATGATCATTCTTGTATGGCCATGACAGCGCAAATTTTGTACATACCTATCTTTTTTTGTATCCCTTGCTTCGAAACATTTAAATTTTAAAGTTTTTCTTTGTTTACATTATGTTGTTTTTTCTTTATAAGGTGTGGAGAAATATCTGAAGGAGATGTCGTTTTAGCACTTGACAACAAGAGCACTGATAACCTGCACATTACCGAAATTAAATCTATACTCAAAGATCTGAAAACCGAATTTTATCTTAAGATTCAGTTTGAAGTAAAGAAAGTTGGTAAGTAGAGGTTGGCAGTTTCTTAAGTAAGAAGATTTTTGTGAAACTTAAGATTGCTGTTTCATACATGACAGCGCGATTTCACCTTGCTCTGTCATACTGGCACTACAAATGGTTCTAGAGCTGAATTTTTCCAGTATCTCTAGAGAAAGGGCTTTCTTACTCATGGGCCCCAAATTGGTGTTTCACTTGCTTTTTGGAAAGGGTAACAAATTCAAAATTCGGAATATTCTTTTTTGGAATATCATTCCACGCATGTTTTTCTCCTCATACTCTTTAAGGAAAACATCAATAAATTTACATTTTTTTTAGAACCTCGCCAAGCTAGCCTATGAATTTCTAGGTTCCTATATGTGCATTTTTACAGTAAAAATTTTTTTAAATAATTTAAAAGATTATATATCTTTTATCAGTCAGAACAGTTAAATTTAGCATTATTATATTTTTTTTAGAGTGCTCTGGTCAAAGCAACGTTATGGTAGAGATATCTCGACCACATGAGAGTGTGCATCCTGGGTTGACTTTAGACGGTATGAATATTCTATTTATCAAATTTTACTACGAGATACGAAAATATATTTTTACTCCAAGACTCTACCCACTAGAATTTACATACAAGGATGTACTTTCTATACAAGAATGTGCTTTTTTGGAGGGGGGGAATCTAAGGTCTGGGTTGTATTTCTCACTTAATTCAAGAAAATGGTAATTTACAGGATTGTATTCGCTTAACGCTTTTCTGAAAACATTTTCAGAATGAAAAAAAATGTTTGGAAATAATCTAAAAAATTTTTTTTTCGGCAAATTTTCTTTCATCTGTCAATTTCAGAAGAAGTTATTGTTACGTCTTGTCTAATTGTTTTCTTAAGTTTATTTGGAAAAATTTGCTGTTGAAAATTCGATCGCGGAAGTACAGTACGCGGAGTTTGGTGTGTTTCTGAAGCCCATATTTAACAAAGTTTTTATGGAATTGAAAAGATTCACTTGATTATGAATTTAGTTTAAATAGCTGGGAATAAACGACCGATCAATTTTCACCACAACAGAGAGATTTATCTTAATTCTTGCATATTTTTTTATTATCTCTACAAAAAAAGAGAGAGTTCAGTTCTGTAAAAAATTCCGACAATGCGATTTGTCAATGTACAGAATAAATTTCCTACTTTTGGCGCATCCAAGCTATGTGATCACAATAAATGAAATCATAAAGTTTGGGTTTTGTTGTTTATATTGATTTAGTGCATCCAAAGATGTAAAATCTATTTTTTCAAATCGCAAATTGTATTTTTATGTTTGAAAACCGCAATGTTTTGTTTAATGAATTTCCCACTTGTTTGTACAGTTGAACCTCGCTTTCTCCAACTCTCCAGAAGAATAAAAAAAATTCAAAGCGACGAGTTTTCGACATCTCTCAAGAGACATACAAAGCTGTTCAATTTAACAAAGAGGTTTAAGTTGTCTGAAGCTAAATCAATATATTGAGAGCTCTCAACTCTCAAGGGATGTACAAAACAGTTCGAGTCAACAAAGGTGTTCGAGTTATTCAAAACTAAATAAATACTGAAACATCTCGAGAGATACACAAAAAAGTTCCAATTAACAAAGATGTTCAAGAGATATACAAAACAGCTCTTTTAGCTTAAAGTTAAGATCTTTAGGCCAAGGCATTTAATCACTGTGAAAAAAGGAACAATACTTGTTTGTTTTTTAATCGAACTGTTTTGTAAATCTTTGGCAAATTTCGAAAAATAATTCAAAACGTGAGCTTAGTCTTGCAACCGAATGAAAACTTTTATTTTTGTTTACTTTTAGTTTCATTAGAACACGAACAAAATGGAAGCATCGTGGTCATCTCAGAGTTGAAAGAATCAGGACTTGCTTCAAGGTAATTTTGCTGCCTTTTCAAAGAAGAAATATCCTTTGTACCTATAGATTGGTAATTCTGAGAGATTAGTAGAGCATAAATTCTGGACTGGGATATCCTAACTTCTTTGGATAGATTGAAGCGAGGCTTCTAGAGTTCTATTATCGAATTTTTCATTCTTCGAAGTTGGTATTTACGATTACCAGGCGGGATATGCAAGTCCCAAAATTTTCCTTAATTTTGATGAGTCGTTCGTAGTATAGCCTTGCATAACTACGACGATTATCATGAGTCTGCGTGGTACTATTTCTTGATTTTTTTGCGGGATTATGTCAACTAATGTGATATCGACAACAGAATAAGACAGAATATTCAAATCTAATTCGATTGTAGTGCTTAATTTTTTTTATCTCATGGGGGTCGCTCAGTCGAATGTTGACTCAAACTCTTATTGTTTCATATTAGCAAGTCCAAAGGCAGAAAAGCCATCTTAGACTCACTACACAAGTGCCCTGTAGTCTCGCTCTTTGGTGTTGTAGTTGTCGCTTATATCAGACGAAGAAGCAAACTAACAAATTTTGTAATGACTCTAGAGGTATCTGTTAAATATTTTGGGAACGAGGTTGGATGTTTCCCACTTTGCAATTCAATTCAAACATCAAACCGTTCCGAACTGACTAAACAATTTCTTAACTTTTATTGTTGAAATCAAATTAAATGTTTTTCTTGTCGTATTTTTACTTGAATTGGTTCTGGATGTGAATCAAAACCAGTCCTTAATTACTGCTCTATTACGTAGTTTGATACAGAAAAGATACTGATCAGTTTCTTTTTATCTTTTATCAGGACTGGTTCACTATCTGTCGGGGATCTGGTACTATCCATAAATGGCGTCAGCATGGATGGAATGTCGGTTGATCAAGCAAAGAAGATTGTGGATAGCTCTGGAAAAACAATTCAATTAGAAGTTTTAGGCTTAGGTACCCCGCAACTTTCTCAGGAAGAGGACGCTCATGAGAAGGAGCTTTCTCAGAAAAGTATGAGCGATTTTCTTCAATTGCTTGCGAAGGAGAAGTCTGCAGAGAATGATCTGAGGCTTCGAACGCCAACACTCCAACATTTTGCTAAACCTTCTTTGAGACAATATCCTTCTAAATCGTCACTTACGTCATTGAAAAGAGCGAACAACCAAGAAAAGATCAGTTCAAAACCCCCGGACATCCCGTCTCCTTACCCAAATTATAGAAGCCTCAGTCTCAAGCGGTTTAATTTATCCAATATGAGGCATGGAAGTTTTGATGATTCGCGTTCTGTAATGTCAGCGTGCAGTACTTTGTCGCAGTGCAATGTGGGAAATATGGTTTCGAAAACAGAGTTTATGAGTCTCGTTCTCATTGCTGAAGATTGCGATTATGGCATGGAGGTTCAAGATGGTTTGAGTGGTTATGAGATGAGTTGCATTGTCGTGAGTGCGGTAATCACTGGAAAAGCGGCAGACAGGTATCAATCAATCCTCATTTTCTTATTAAGGCCAATATTGTGAAAATTCATGGGCATTTTGAGATATTGCACTTTTGATTTTGGAATTTGTTTGCTCTGAGAAGCAATTTCTGCCTGCATCTTAGGGTCGATGAACTTTAGCATCACTCAAACTGTGGTGACATTCAATAAAGATACATGTCATTTTCCTCAAGGACAATTCAATTCGTCACATAATCTTGTTCATAAAAATGAAGCACACTTTGAATGATACATTTTTCATTTGTCACATCTTGGCCAAAGTTATGTATGGTGATATAAAAATTTGAAATTTGCGAGAGCTTTGACTGTGAAAATGACATTTTGACAAAGATAGAACATGAAGGTCCAACAAGCGAAAAGACCGCAAAGATTATTCTTGGAACTTTTCTGTTGTAAAAACTAACATCCATATCCCCGAGGAACCCTCCCCCGAGGAACCCTCCCCCTTAGCGTCCATTGGATGCTATGGACGCTTAGCGTCCATTGGACGCTAACCATCGGAAGTTTCGAACTTTGACTCACCTCTTAGACATTATTTGCAGTTACATTTATCGGTGTTTTGTTTCTTTTTAAAACAGAAGTGGCGTGCTACAAGCAGGTGACAGAATAATGTCAATCAATGGAATCAGAACCGAGTTTATGTCCTGCGACGAATTTTACAGAGCTCTTTTTGCAAGTGGCTCTTCACTGCGGATGGAAATTGAATTTGATGTTACAGGTATGGCAAGAATAATTGTTTAAAACAAAAGATTCAGCTCTGAACAACAGAGGCGAATTTTTTAGCAATAGAAGAATTGGCACAAGTACTGGTTTCAAAGCGATTATCCCTCGAAAACATTGCAAAACTCTCTCAACTGGAAAATGAAAGCAAACAATATTGCGGAGAAGATGTTTTTATTTTCCAGTTGAGAGAGTTTCGCTTTGCTCTCGAGAGATAATCGCTTTTAGAGATAATTGATCACCCTGAAAATTATATTTCACACTTTTTAAAATTGCGCTGTTTGGATGACTATGATTCCAAAAGTAACGAACCGATTTTCAAAATGTCTTTTTCAAACCATTGGCAAAAGACTAAACTGCGTTTTGCGATCTTATGTTTGATTCTACGACGAAATTATCGTGTCAAAAATCCGTCGAAAAACCCTGCTCGATTTTATATTCTAGCGCAATTTACAAAAAATTGCCTCAATATCTGGTCAACGTTACAAAAGTCAACAAAACGAAACCGCAAAGATTTAATTAAGTGCGCTCATAGTTGTGAAATCTATTCTTTCAAATTGTGAATTGCATTATTATCTGCAAGACGTGATGTTTTTTTTACATCATTTTCCCTTGCTTATACGTATCTTTTTATTACACCGTCTGCTGAGATTGAAACTCATGATACAAAGTTTAAATTTGGTGCAATACTGTCTTGATTTCGCAGTTTTTGTACTCAGGGTGTTGACCAAACTAAAAGTTAGTCTTGTACTGACAATTAAATGTATTGAGGAATATTTTCAACTATTTAAAAGCATTTAAGAATATAACATTCAAAATATCTTCAGAGCATCTAAACATATTTAGGAATATTTAAAGACTATTTAGTATTGAAGAACATTTCAAAAATAATATTTAGTTGCGAATAAGTAAGGATATTGAAAAATAAGGATATTTCAGAGTTTAAGAGTATGTATGCAAGAATATGTCAGAATATTAAAGGAATATCTAAGAATATCAAATATATAGTGTTTAAAAATATATAATTAAGAATGTGTGACGCTATTTAGGGATATTTAACAAGGCTAAAACAATAATAAACTGAAAATTGGCTTTAAATCTAGAATTTTATTTTAGAAGTTCAGTTCTACTTGTGGTAAGAACTTAAATATTTATCAACACTTACTATTATTTTACATTACTTTATATCATATAACTTTATATTTTAGATGCTGTTTTACTTTTGATGTATATATATGTTTTATACCTTTAAACATTTTAGATGCTATCGTGCCAAGCTCCGGTACTTTTGCTGTTAAAATTCCAAGATCAGAAAACACTGGAATAATTCTTGCAGGTAAACTGAAATTTTTTTATTTTGTCAATTGCACATATTGGAGAACAAAGATCTGTGAAAAAAATTGTGTTCTTATTTTACGCTATATACGGGGTGCGTCAAAAAATGGATAATCTTTTACGGGCCACCATAAACTGTGTACCACGCCGATTATGACGATTAAAGTTGAAATTCACCTAAGATGGACTAAATAAGTTAAAAATGATTTCGGCGATTTTTGTTATGCTTGTGCTTGAATTATAAACGATTTTTGAAATGTTTCAACCTCACTTAAGCTTGAGGACATTGTAAAACATTGATTTCACACTTTGAAAGGAAATGAAAAACCTTTATTCAAACTGAGAAAACTGACGCGTGAAAACTGAAAAAGCGTGAAAACTGAAAGAGTCTTTGATTCCTGTATGCGTGTGAGATCGCAAGAATCTCTCTTTGTCTATGTGCTCTCAAGCTTAAGAAATTTGATGAATGTTTTTCAATGTTTTCGAGCTTTAGTGTTCGATCGAAACTTTTCGAAAATCATTTATAATGTAAGCACAAGAATCGAACAAATCTCCAAAAATCATTTTTAACTAGTCAAATGGAAACATTCTTGGACATTTGCTTATGTGACTGCGGCCAACTTCCGCATTGACGCATTTTCTCACATTTTAACGTAAATATGCTCCATATTTTTCGTGATGTTCACTTTTAATTAAAATACTTCTGTCTTTTTCTAAAATGTTGAAATGGAACATATAACTTTAATATCTTCTGAATTCATATAAATATACCTGTAGTTATTTCGTGGAAAAAAAATACGGAAAACTTGATTTGAAATTCGTCGCTGAGGCTTACTTTCC
>JAYJMH010079996.1:0-10235 GCA_036873815.1 Phacellophora camtschatica | reverse complement strand
AAACAAAAACAAAAACAAAAACAAAAACAAAAACAAAAACAAACACAAAAACAAAAACAAAAACAAAAACAAAAACAAAAACAAAAACAAAAACAAAAACAAAATCCTTTTGCATAACATAATATTAATGGTGTAACAAGGGAGCAAGGGGACCTATATTCTAGGGTGGGCAAATAGTTAAGGTTTTCCGAAAACGTTTTTTAAACAAACAACGGTTTTCCATCAACTTTAACTTGGAAAAGGCAAGATGGCAATCCATGGGCCCTATTGGTAGAGTTACAAGAATCTTGTAGAGCCAGTAAATTTGTGAATATGCACTTTGGAGATTGAATCGCCCAATTAGTTGAAGAGCTGAAAGAAAACATTCTCTGGATATGTCTGGATTATCTCAATGGAGAGGCTGCCCAGATTTATTTGATCTTTCTGTTTCTTTTAGCTTTGGACAATTTAGAATAAAAGAGCCGTACTCTTCCTTTAATCCACATGTATCCAACCCATATCTTCTCACCACTTTGCTAAAAGCTGCTGCACAAAATTCACGCTTGGCGTTTTCCTCAAAGCGCTCAGGATCCAGTAAAACAAAATCAAATAGAATTACTTTGAGGGCAGTAAATCTTCTGCTCATTGAAGAGTATCTATGGCGAAAATTAAAGTTTCACGGCGATACTTGAATTCTTGATTTTGTGCTATCTCACTATCTCATCACTGCAATCTTCTCCAGGCATTCTTTCTGCGTATCCTTTTCTCTGGGAGGGTTTGCTCTTCTAAACAAAGTCTTTTCCATCCTTCAAAACAGTTGCAAATTAATTTCGAAATAATTCTAGCTGCATTTCAGCTGTTTCGAAAAGCCTAACTGCAGTTAAAATATCGATTTTTGCTGATTGCAAATAAAGCGATGCAGGATTAGTGATTTCAAACATTCGTTGAAAAAGATGGGCTGTAAGAACTATTTCAAAGGAACAGAACTTATCTAATAAAGCATCTGCATCTGTGACAGTTTCATTGCTGTGGTCGGTAGAAGTAGATAGAGAATGAGAGTACTTATTCACTGACGTCATCTGAGTAAGTAACCTCATCCCTTAAAGATGTCTCTAGCGCTATAGCGCGAGCATGTTTATGATGTCTAGCATTATAGCGCGAGTAAGTTTATGATATCTAGTGTTATAGCGCGAGCATGTTTATGATGTCTAGCGCTATAGCGCGAGTATGGTTTTTCGTAACTCGCGTTATGACGTTAGATATGATTCCATGACATCATTCATCGAACACGTGCGGAAACGATTGTGATTAATTGCGCTATAGCGTGATTTTATTTTTCTTGATGATGCTTACTATGGTATGAGTTTTTATACCGTAGCGTCATGAATCGAACGTGTACGGAAGTGTAAGACAATGAGAATGCAAGGTTTTGAAACGAATGAATATGAATCGATTAATCAACGAATGGTTTAGCCTTCTCTTCCTTGAAACAGGTGAATCAATCACTCAACGAATAGTCCAATGTTCTCCTCGAAGTTTATCACGCTTGGGTTCGTTGGCGTTACTTCCGTATCATGAATTCGCACCACTCCCTCACGCCACTTCTTTTCCTTCCTTTCTTCCAATTTATTAATCAACTTGAATGGTTGCATGTTTCTTCAAATTATTTTGTTGGCGTATGTCTTCGTTTCACGAGCGTTAGTTTGGTGTGACGTGAATTCTTTCTTGAACTAGCTCTGATGGGTTTGTTCAACGTTCATCATGCGTTCGAAGATCGATTGAACTCGAATGATTCTGATTGGTTATTTGTGACGTGTCAATCATGGAACACAGATTACTCATGTTATCCAAATATGGTCTTCACGAAGAAGTGAACGATCTGATTGGTTCGAAGGAATTCGACATGAATCCTATCAAAGCTGACTCGAGGAAGAATTTATGTCATATTCAGTTACTTTGTTGAGACGAAGACTTGTGTGATCGTAAAGAACCGAAAAAAATTCATTCGACTTAGGCCAAGCTGAGGAACAGACGTGTTTTTGGCTGCTCCTGGATTTTCATTGAAAAGAATTAAAAAGAAAAGTCATTCAACTTAGGCCAACGCGAGGAACAGACGTGTTTTTGAACGATCCCGAAAAAATGAAAACGAAAAAACGTCACGGAAAAGAACTCGAGAGAGAAGAACCAAAGAGAGTTAATCTATGGTGTTCAAGATGCGAAAAAGATTTTAAAACAGAATGGAATTTAAACATTCACATGAGAACGACGCATAGGAATTTGAATTTGGAAACACTATCAATGATGAATGATGATACAATTCTAAGAGGATGGTACCAGGTGATCTACACCTTAGGTGATTTAAAATGAACGCTTTATGTACCGTCTCATCAACTATCGTGTTTTTAAATTGTAAACGAAATTTTTTCTTTCCAATGTTATAGTTCTTGACATTGTTTGTTTTTATGCTTTTTTTTCTCAAATTTGCACACGCGAAGAAATGAGCGAAGAAACTAGTGGAGAATCATGTTGAGATCTGATCGGTTAATCATGTTTCAAAAAACTATAAATTGAGTTACATGTTTTAAAGATTGATCAGTTGCACCAAGTTTTTACAGAGATCAGGTTTGTTTTGAAGAGCTCCTGAAGAAAAGAAATTCATTCAACTTAGATCGTCGTGGAGAGCAGACGTGTTTTTGAAGAGCTCCTGAAGAAGAGAAATTCATTCAACTTAGATCGTCGTGGAGAGCAGACGTGTTTTTGAAGAGCTCTTGAAGAAGAGAAATTCATTCGATTTAGGCCCTTGTGAAGAGCAGACGTGTTTTTGAAGAGCTCCTGAAGAAGATGAACGTGTTATATAATCGTTACCAAACTTCGAGTGATGGACAATCCGAGATGGGTATTCGACTATCATACAGAGGACCGTCGACGGAACGAAAGGAAATTGCACTTCAAATCAACAATACGAATGGCGAGAAGGTTAGAAAGAACTTCGTTTACATAACAAAGGACGACCTTCTGAATTTATTGGTTTTGTTGAAGGAACAATTCATGGTTGTTCCTTCAGTGAAATCATTGGTGAATGAGATTGATGAAATCGTGCTGATTGACTCGTCTACGAACAAGCTATCCAACAAGGAAGATGCGTTTAATGATCAAATTTACATTGTTGTCAGGAAGAAGTATCGAGGGAATACTACGGAGTTCCTGACACTGAAGACACACAGAATGAATGAACGAGCTGATGAGATATTCGACATCATAGAACTTAGATTGCCAAGATCGATGAACGTGAACGATAATCAACGATCCGTGCCAGCGATTTACGCATATGCATGAATACGAAGATGGAAGAACGAAAAACCGTCAAAGATTGGAATTAACCTGAAAGAACTCGTATTGAAGATGTTATTTAAAGACATTAATGAAGTACGAAGAACAGTTGAAGGGCAAATTCCAGATCCACCAACTAAGCGAAGGAATGTTTCCCACGTTGATGATGATCGTGAAGTTAAGAAGTTGAAGATATCGGTTGATGAAGACGATTCATGCATATGTATCTTGAAGGAATCATTGCCAGAATGGAAGTTTCGTTACAGCTATGATACCGTAGGAGAATGGTTCCAAACGCAATTGATCGATGCGCATGCTAGCCTGATCAACAAGCATGTCTTTCACAAGGCGAAGGAGCATTGTAATTCCTGTGCAAGAGAAATACCGAGGATCCGGGAATCTTGGCATTCTGGAAAATCTCAGCGAACATTAATTCAATGTGTTCAAGAATATGTAAAGAATCCGAAAGAGTATCACGTCAGCGATTGTTTGATGGTGGATTTAATCAAGTTCCTCTGCTTTCACTTAGCATTCGTAAACAATGTCTTGATCGATGGTGGATTCGAAAGATTCATCGCGGTGATACATCAAGAATTATCGGATAGCAATGATCGAGATGCTCGAGATATTTTTTCGCATCCAGACTTTGTGTGCGATTGGATTCCAGAGCGCATTCGGGAGTACTTCGATGAGAAGATGAGAGAGATGAACACTCTGAGCATCGTCATGCGAAAGGTATTGGAAATACAATCATCTGATAGACTTACGGGATTCACCACTAACGTGATGTTAAGATAATTTTATTGTAAATCGTTTATAAATTGAGATTGTTAATGAGTTCTTGTTTTTTTGCATTGATGAGATGCTATGTTGATGAAGAATGATTCATTACATGAAAAGGCGTTGTTTCTCGATTTTTTCTCTAAATGGCAGCGATATTAGCGAAAATATTTGGGAAAGTAGCTCTTGGAGCATTAGCAAAGACGGCAGCGAAGGGTTTAGCAGTAGGAGCTTTAACATCTGTTGGTAAAGTCGTTGGTAATAAGATCATTAGAGGGAAATGGAAGAAAAGGTCAATAAAAGTAGCGAATAAGAATAAGTCGATCAGCATGATTAACGATAAACGTGTGAAGAGCAAACACACGAAATCGAAGAAGAAAGTGAAAAGAAGAAGGAGAAAGAGAAAATAAGTATGGCGGGAATGATTGCAGCATCCTTATTAGGACCTTTGATAATGCCACTACTCTTTGGGAAGGGTAAGAAGGGTAAAAAGGGCAATTCAAGGAAAATGAAAGAAATCCAAGAATTAGCACAGTTAATTGATGACGGTGATGATTCGCGTCGAAATACGAGATATAGGGGAAGAACCATGCGACTCGTCAAGAAAACTAAGAAGAGAACTGTAAGGAGGGAAATAAAATTTGTTATGAGAAAGAGAAAGTAAGGAGAACGCGTGCGAGTCAAGATGGGTGATTCATTCTCTAGAATAGATGGTTGGATTGCAAAATTCAAAAAGAATGGAAAGCCACTTAGATCAGCATTCACCATTTCGAAATCGATATCGACATCGAATAGTTCGGATGATCTTTGGATAATTGCTAAAGTCAAACTCTTCGGCACTCTCGTTCATAATCCTGTAAACGGCATCGATCGGTCTGGGAATAGAATAAATAAAACTATCCGTATCCATGTTGTTGGGGAATTCTCTCTTCATGTAATCATAATGAAAGTTGTGCATCAGGGTCTTGCTTAACTCTAGGATCGTGAACCCGACGTATATGGGCTTAACAAACTTCACCACCTTGAGCTTGCTGTTAACAATCATCAGGGATTCCTTGATCTCTACCGCGTTGTAGAACCACGGTTTACGAACGATGCTCCTCAGTCTCTCCTCATCATTCACGACTTCGAATTTCCCATGCTTCCTAAAGTTTTCATGGTTTTCCCGAACACAGCGTTATTCATCAGCTTGAAGAAGTCCTTCTCGAAGTCATTCGCGGCTAGCAATGACTTGCTTGTTTTGTATTTCGATGTATTTCTTCAACCAATCACCCTGTTTGAATTCTATGATGACCTGTACCTTCGTCAGCTTCAATCCAAGTTCCAAGTATTTTTCAAGATTCGTTTCATGAATGACTCCTTCTTATCGAAGAGATTCGGAATGAGCTTTGCCTTCGTCGTGAAGTTCTCATCACCATACGTTACTTGGTAAACCCTCTTCTGCCACGGTGACAGCCATTCTTTCTCAACCTCCATTCTCTCTGGAGCGCACGGAAAGTCTGCATGAGCGTGGTGTAATTCCTCGGGATATTCCAAGTCAACCTTCAAGATGTATCCCTTGTCGCGACTCTCTCTCCTCAACAGGTCGTGAACGTTACGCGCATCGATTTCTGCCAAACATTCTGAATCCTCCATACGGTAGCGGTTGTGACATAGCCCATCTGTATTGATTGTTAGCATCCAAGTACAGGATCGAAGAATCATCACTTGATTTTGCATGTCGATGAATGCACGTAGAAACCCCTCCACTTATTCCTTTTTCGATCATCAGGTATATGTCTTTCTGTTCTTCAACTAACAGCTCGAATTCTATCTCTGTCATCTTCAACATAGCATCTCATGCTAGCGCCGGTGCTGATATGTAGTGGCAGGGATCCAGTCCATATCCTTGAATGCTAGTATTTCGAAAGGATTTGAAGACATCCGTTAGCAGCAACACATCCGTCACCAGGTATATTTCATGATAATCCTTGAATGTTTGACATTCGAAAAAGTCCCACACGTTTCGAGCATGTTCATATTCCTTGTCGCTAATATGTTCATCGTTTAGCTTGTTGAAGAAACACTCTCGGGAAGGTAACGAATCTGGATTCATCTTATCTGCCACCCAATCATATGGGTATACACCTTTCCTCTTCAACAATTGGAATCCTTTTTCCACGAATCGTTCTTCTTCAGGAGTTAATGGTTGATCCGATCGATCACGATAATTTCGGTAATCTCCCAAATGGTACGGACTCAAGAACTCCTTCGTCTTACGGTTAGTACAAGCTGATTGTAAGGTGAAGGAGTCACACGAATTAACGTTGTTGACTTCGTATCGCACTGATGCCAATCGCATCTTCAAGTATCTCTTTATCTCGTGGGATTGTTCATCTGGTAAATTTTTCGCCAGATCAGCCAGCCCTCGATTCAAGAAACTCAGCGAGTCGATGTACTTTATTCCACCAGGTACATAACTGCAACAATCTCTCTCACCAAGCTCCTCGATAGACGCAGTCATTATCTTTTTGGATGAATTCGCGACGACTCTCACGTTTCGTCCTTCCAAATTTCTCATGATGTGATTGATGCATGTCATAACCTTTCAAGTTGTGAAATATTGTTGGGATGACGTGTGTCTTCGCAATTATGTTCAACTGATTCAGGTTACAGTCACTACATGCTGCTTCCCTAAAGTTTCCGGTGATGTGACAGTAGCCTCGTACTTTATTCGACACGAACGCATCATTGCCCTTGAACTCTTCTCCACAACAATAGCATTTTCGTTCTCGATTATACATCTGTCGCTGTTCCCTCGTCAATTCCTTCATCGGCATAGTTTTCTTGAAAACCTCTCGAATCCTCGCATTTACGAGATCCATCTGGTTCATAAATCTTTCCATGCGGTCAGTTCCCGTGTAGATCACCGGATCTTCTCTTCACCTTTCATCGATCGACTTCACGTAGTAACAATAACTGATGAGAACGTGTTCTGGGTATTTCGCTTCGTTTCCCGTTTCCTTCAGGATACACTCGAAATCCGCATAGATCACGAATGGTAACATCATTTGATTCTTGAAATTCTTGAATTTCAACACGTTGTTCTTTTCACTCAGATAATATACTGCTTGGCAGTCAAGTGTCTTACACGCTCTTTCATGTGCTTCCAAGTTAGCTTTTGAATAACACGTCGACAAACAGTAGTGACAATAAAATCTTTCACCATTATGTTTGTGTCCGGCTCGTCCGGATAACAGTCTGCTCATGTTCTCATCAGGATCAGTAGGTTGACGTGTTTGTTGCTCTTCCCTCATCCTAAAATACGTACTGGAATGACTTCATTGTCTTCTTCGAGATAAGCAAAGATGCTTATCGATAAATCGTTGTTGGTTTCGAACTTGTTTATCGTCGTTGCATCCTTGTGATCGATCGGGAATGATATTTCGTTCAGGTTCAACGATCCTGGATCATACTTCGACATATCGCTGACAATACTGCCCACATGAAGCATCTTTGATCGTTATTTTGTACATTGATGACAGCCTTCTTTTTCGCTAGTCTTTCAGGAGTCGCAATGTACGATCCTCCCTTCAGTGCATCATGATCGAAGAAATGAATGTTGTAGTTAACGCCTTTTCGAAGCGCCAGCCACTTCCGTTTCGGTTGAATTCTTCGATTCTCTCGTTGAGATCGTTTATTGCTTCGTAAACATTTTCCTTCGTTTCGTCTGCGCCTAACCGCAACTGGACAATGGCGTTTGTGTTGAAAATGATTGGAGGATCGGTTACTTTGCCACCAATTGGTTTCATGAATACAGCTTCGATCGTGATGAAAAACTTTATTCCTTGCTTGTGAAAAGGTCTTTATCTACTTCTCGCGTAACGTTGTCTTTTAATCGTTCTTTGCGCATGTCATCAGCTTCATCGAAGATGTGTACTCTTTAAGCCTTCTTACTGATTGAGGACTTCTTCTTCTTCCCTCGCTTGCCTTCTCCACTAAATGATTCCTGGTTCACTCCATGATATGATCGCATGTGATAGTTGAGATTCATTCTTTGACGTGTTCATCATCACCATGATCATCACCTTCCCTCTTTCGTTTCGACATCTAAGTCTCGGCTTGGTCTAAACCGAATGAATTTCTCTTTCTGAATGAATCAAGTCTTCGTCTCATAAAAATTAACTGAATATGATGTGAATTTCTCCTCGGGTCAGCTTTTATAGGATTCGCGTCGGACTTTTCTGAACCAATCAGATCACTCACTTTTTCATGATAACCATATTTGGATGACATGAGTAATCTGTGTTCCACGATCGACAAGTCACAAACATTCATAGACATCGCGGTTCCCATGCAAATCCGCATACCGAGTTTCAGCGTTTTCGATTACTCGAGAATTTGTTTAGAAGTAAACTTTAAGCAATTCAAGGGTAACTGAAAATGCGTCTCAATTCCAGGGTAACTAAAAATATGTCTCATTCTCTGATTCATAGGTATCATCGGCCCCATATGAATCCACATACCAAGTTTCAGTTCCATATCTCTCACCGATCCGAAGTTGGTGCTGCGCAGCGTCTCTGAGGGGTTTTACCCCTCGCTCTCCAATTCATTGACATCATGGTCCCCACATGAACCCACATACCAAGTTTCAACTTTATATCTCTTACCAATCTAAAGTTAGTGCCTGCGCAGAATCCCTGCGGGGTTTTGCCCCTCGTTCTCTAATTCATAGACATCGTGGTCACCATACTAATCCAAGTACCAAGTTTCAACTCCATATCTCTTACCAATCCAAAGTTAGTGCCTGCATAGCACCCCTGCGGGGTTATACCATTCGCTCTCTAATTCATAGGTATTGTAGTCACTATATGAACCCATGTACCAAGTTTCAACTTTATATCTTTTAAAAATCCAAAGTTAGTGCCTGCACAGCACCCCTGCGGGGTTTTGCCCTCGTTCTCTAATTCATAGGTATTGTAGTCAATATATGAACCTATGTACCAAGTTTAAACTTTATATCTCTTACCAATCAAAAGTTAGTGCCAGCGCAGCACCACTGCGGAGTTTAGCCCTCGTTCTCTAATTCATAGATATCGTAGTTACCATACAAATCCATGTACCAAGTTTCAACTCCATGTCTCTTACCAATCCAAAGTTAGTAGCATCACGTAATATTATTCGAAATTCGAATGTTATCACGAATATTCGAACATCGTTATATGTATAGAAGGGTATGAAATCGTAATACCGTTACCACTCAGCATTACATGATCACAAGTATCAATATCAAGTATCACGAGCATCGCAAGAATCGTTGGTAAGTACACATTGATTATTCAGGTGCACTTGAAAAACACGTCTGATCTTCATGATAAATCAAATGAGAGCTTAGGTTTCATGTAATTTCTGAAAAAATTCACGAATGTTTTATTTTAATTTAATTTTTTTAAATTTTTTTTTCTTCTTCCAATCGTCATTACTCATCATGATTCATTTCGATCTCATAACGCCTTTTCTCTCTAATCTCATTTTTCGCTTCCTCATTAGAAAAATGTCGAATCTCAGAGGTCGTGGAGCACGAAACGAGAGAAGATCCCAAAGACTAGCAAGAAGAACGAGAGTTCGGTATCTTGACCTCATGCCGGTGAATCCTATGATACGCGATGCGTCGCCACCACCATGGTGGAACACTGTGGTGATCCCTGACACTCCGTCACCACCACCTCCACCTCCACCATCGACTCCACCACCATCAACTCCACCACCAACGCCTCCCCCCTGTTTTGAATCGATAACTACGTGGATGATACGAGAAACAGGTGGAATAGATCCCCTTCTCCAGGAGAAGCGAATAGAACCCAGAACCAGGAGAAGCGACATGGAATACACACCGGAACCATACATCCCAGCAGAGGACCAGCCACCACCTTGTACATCACCTCGAGGTAAGTCGATTTTTTTCAAGAAACTAACCTAACGCGAAACGCTTATTCATGAGACTAGATCATGACATAGTTAGTGCGATAGTGTCTCGCTCGCATAGTTGGCGCGATAACTCATTATCCTCATTTCATATCTTTCAGCTCAAAGGGTTGCGCTGGCCATAGACGATACATGTATGATTTGCCTCGAACCAGTCGAGAGTGGCGACACGCTACGCGGGT
>JAYJMH010079985.1:0-10235 GCA_036873815.1 Phacellophora camtschatica | reverse complement strand
CATTCCCAATCCGAATCTCAGGTCAAAAAATTAATATCTGGAACTTTTAAAAATTTTCCAAAATGGCGGACTTTCGTCAAAGTGGTGTATTGAATGGAAATTCATCAACAAAGTCTTTGAGAAGAATTTAATTCATTTGTAGATAGCTGCTAGAGCTTTTCTCATTGTTAATTTACTAGGATCTTCGCTACTACCCATTGGTTCCTGATCCTTTTTGTCTGATTGGCCAACGACAGCTTCCAAGCCCCTTCCAAGCCCCTTCCAAGCCTGATAAGCTTGCTGTTTTCTTGGGTCTTATAGAATACATGCTTTTTTTAATCTATGATTGTAGGTGTTTCTTGGAAAATTTGATTAACAAAGGAATTTTATAGCAATTTTTAATGAAACCTTTGTTCTTTAGTGTTCTCCGAACGAAAGACCAACCGTACTTAGTTTCGTAACGCAATACTATAGTGAAACTGACTGGTACAAGAAACGCGGTAATAGCCCCGGAAGTAAATACGTTTCAAAATGTCCTTGCCCTTTCGGTCTTTCCTTTATCAAGATTTCCAATGAATCGACATGCTTGCTCATTTTAGTATAAATAAGTCTTATTCGCAATATCGGAATACATACCATCCCAGTTTAAAACAACCGGATTGTGAAAGAGGACACACTACTGACAGCCAAAGTCTTCGCGTGCGTAGACAGTTGCGAAATTCACGATTGAGAAAACAGAGCAGAGAAACCACTTTCAAAACTCAAAATTGCAACACATAAAGTGGACAAGAAACCAAAGTAAAGAAAATCATTTACAAGAAACGTCACGGATCTAAAAATGGCAGCTGCAGACAACAACAGTGCAATAGAAGTTGACATTGAAGTTGTGACAACGGAACCAACATCTTCACTGAAATCGTGCGAAGAAGACATACAGCCAACCCAAGACGAACAGTGTCCACCAACTTATGAAGATGCTTATCGAAAGGGTAATTTTGGTGTAAATCTTGGTTCTGTTAATACAAAGTCAGGTATAAAATGGCTTCGTATGCACGCTGTTAGTATGCTGTTGCTGTTTATTCTCAACATAATTGGCTCTATGATGATGAACGAATATTATGGGATAAACGTTCTCTCGAAGTTGGTTTTAGGATCAACTTGGCTGATTTGTATTTTTGGGATTACTTTAGTAGTCTTTGGGTTGTATTTTTTCAAAAATTTGGCAACATTGCAGCGTCCCTACGCAATGCTTTTAACCGTGCGATTTCTTGCAATTTGGACCTGGCTTATGGTTTTCTTTACAATATTTTTTCTCGGGATAGTGCTTGGAGCAGCAAAATTGAAAGTCACAGGGCAAGAGGTAAGGCTGTTTAAAACCGTCTACTCGTTCATAATGATAATAACAATATTTCAATTTGGCACAACCCTCGTATTTGTGTGCAGTCCTGGTTGTGCAGCGTGTTGCGAGTTGTGCGCATGCTGGGACGATTGCTGCATCTACTCGGAAGGAAAAGAAGTTGCGCCAGGAGTTGCAAATCCTCCTTCTCAAGAAAAATGGGAAACGGCTATTGATATCATGAAAGGAGTGCAAGAAGGCTTGGATGGCTAATTTATTACCACACCAGATTGCAATTTAGCGGACCAAGTTTTCTTGCTTGAACGGGTGAAATGAGCTGTTACGACATTTTAAGTCATTTTCCGTTTTGCATTAAAACTTGGTCCATTGCCGTACATAATTTCCAATCATTTTTAGTCAGATGTAATGAAATATTTTAACTCTTTCCCGTGAAGATGCGACATAGCAAGAGCACGACGGAACACACCACAAAATTATTTTCAGTGCTACTGTGATACACGATGGACAGAGAGATTTTTTCCTTACACGAAGCAAAGCTGCTTGTGTTAAAAGTATGCTGATATCAAGTGATTTTCACAGAAGTTCTGATTTATGATTATTGAGTTATTGATAGAATAATTAGAAGCATTAACAATGTGTTTTCATTTATGTAAATTATACACTTCTTTATACAAAGTAAACATTACCTTAGTTTGATAATAAAGCCAGTCTGCAATATCAGTGCATTTTTCAAAAAACGAACCCAGTTGATTAGTGGAGAAGTTTCTCAAGATTTTTAATTATTTTGTTCTCACTTTCGCAGTTTTTAACTAAAAAAAATAAACTAAAGATTTTGAGCACTGAAAGTTCGTCAAAAGTTTCTTAAATTTGTTTATGAATTTATGAATTTATGAATTTATGAATTTATGAAGTAATAATTTGTATTTTGTAAACTGTTTTTTATTTTTCCGGTACTAAAGTTTCTTTTGGCGAGCTGAGAGTTAAGTTTCTTATTAAAAAATAGCCATTTTGCCCCAATTTTGTATGTGTTTGTTTGTGAGACCCTGTCTGAAGTGACAGCAACAACAACAAACAACGAAAGAACAGGAATCTTATGGAGTGAGACTAATATAAATTTGTGCATGTTTACCTTCAGGGATCATAACCATATTTGGAAATGTTTTACGTTCCGACTCCTCAGTCGAATTCTCAAAATATGTATACCATATTTGTTTGCGTAGTGGCGGGGATAGAAAAGAGAGGGACATGGCTACGTGTTAGTTCGAGGGACTCAGAATCAATTTAACTTTCATTCTATCTGTGTTTATATTGAGGCTCTGAAACTCAGGGATTGAATGTGGAAATTCTTATTGTTTTGAAATTCCGGATATAGAGATGAAAAACGAAACAAAATCCTAAAAATTCGTGTAATTTGCACAAATTTGGACTCGAAATCATTAGTCTTTGGCAAAACAACATAGAAAACAATATACGGTGACCAATTGGAATGCAAGTTGTTTTTAGAGGAATCTTAAATTCAAGATGAGTCTGGAAGTTACTTATGGTATTATGTTATTTGGTAATTAATAAGATTATGAGCAATGTGGACACTTCTGTTTTGTTAAAAAAAATTAAATGCGGAGGATGGACATTCCTCCGCAGATTTTCTTTCAAAGAAGTAAAATTAAAAACATTTTCTTCCGCAGAAGTAAAAAAACTTATTCTTTTATGACAAAGAGAAATGTCCATATTGCTCATGGTCTGACGAAGATTTAACTTTTTGTGTTGTGTGCGTTAATCTACTTAATCTAATTTAAATTAAACTTACCGTAATAATTCGATTAAGCCCCATTCTCAAAAAGCCCCCCCCCCCTTCAAGGATATTTTAAAAAAGCCCCCCCCTCTCGAATAAGCCCCCCTCCTATTTTGTCAAAAAAGAAATCGAATAAGCTCCCCTCTGATATTCTGTCAGATTCAGTAAGAAAGACGGCACATTGATTACAAAGTTTCCAGAATTCTTTTTTGTACTACCATACCTATGTTGAGTTTCATATAAGATAACTTTCTTAGGTAATACTCATGCTTTTTTATATAGATAATGCTCTCATGGAAGCTGATTTTTTTAATAAGCTAAATTTATTTTAATAAACTAAATTTATAAATCAATTTCTCAATTAAAAATTTGTTTAATTCACTCCTTTACATACTTTAATGTGTTTACTAGCCCTATCCACGTTTAATTTAATAGGCAACTAATGGGCGAATGAAACATGAAACGAATGAACATGAAACGAATAAAAAGAATGAAACGAAAGAAATGAATGAATTTGATCCAATCATGGACATAACTAAACAAAAACTTGATTTCTTTTGGATTTCTGAAACCAGAATTGACAAGGTGGACTTGCCCCAAGTCTATCTCTTTTTTAATCCAAGAAATTCTTTTTTGATTTTGATTAGAAATTCTTTCTCGTTCCTTCGTTAGTTTCTCAGTTTTCTCAGGTCCTTTTCTCGGATCAAAAAAGAATTTCTCGGATTAAAAAAGAGATGGACTTGGGGCAAGTCTACCAACAAGGCTACAGCAAACCATAAAGACGAGATCATAAACTAGAAGGGGATGGATTATTATTATATAAATGATTATATAAATGAAAATATAGCATCCAAGGAACTAAATAGTCACAATCTACCAAACGATGTGGGAATAATATGCATCGAAATAAATCGTAGGGAAATGAAATGGGTAGTGATATGTATCTATCATCCTCCAAATAAAAAAGAAACAATATTTTATTGATGAACTTACCAAAGCAACCGCTATTTACTCTCATAGTTATGATAGATTATTAATTTTTGGGATTTTAACATGGAAACTGACTCTCAAAAACTTAATCTTTTTTGGAGAGTTCTGATATATACAAATTAGTTTATGAACTAACATGCTATATGATCTAATTTTAACCAACAAAAAATACAGCTTTATCAATACAAGTATACAATTGAAACAGGCTTATCTGACTTTCATGAGCTCACTTATACTGTACTAAAAACAGAATTTCATAAAAATGAACCACAACTAATCACTTATAGAACTTTTTAACACTTTTCTCCGCATGACTTTGATTTCGACCTACAATCAAAACTCACAGGCACTACACAAACAGATTATGAAAGTTTTATAGCACTTTTATACATACTTTAAACAAGCATGCCTCTTAAAATAGGGGGGTGACAGCTTCTCTTTTCCTAAAGCCCGTGCACAAACAGACGTCATGGAATCAAGAAATTTCACAGCTCTTGTATTTCTTACAATCTGGTCGGATATTTTCGGAATTATAGAATCAACCTTAGGAACAATTTACACATAACCAGTTGTGAAACGAGACAGATTAGCGACAAGAAAATTCATAAGCTTGGCAAACATCAGCATTCATAAGCTTGGCAAACATTGCATAAGCTTGGCAATCGAAAGCGGAACTTAAAGAACCTCTGATGGTCGCCACCAAGAATCAACTTTTTCAGTATGAGGGTAATATATATGAAAAAGGAGAAGGGAATCCCATTTAATCTTTTTGGTGCCAAAAATCTGAACCGAAAAAATTATCACCAAAATTGATAAAAAATCTTTCTACTGTTTATTTTTCTACATATACAAACAAAGTCTTTTATTTCATTTAGCTTGAAAATGATGTTAAGATGACATCAAAACGTCGCTCATTATTATCGTTAATATTTACAATTAAATGTTACAAATATAATATTCTTATTCGAAACATTGTATATCAATAAAAAATCCAACTAAACTTCAGAATTCTATGAGAGATTTTATGTTTCTTTTATCAGGCCTTCCTATTATTCCCTTGATATGGTATTCCCTCGACATATTGAGTCGAAATAAAAATTTGTGATTTGGCACGAAATAGATTTGGGGTAAGTCCGCAATAAACTGAGCTCCTGGCAAGCTTCAGGGGCTGGACTGATCTCCCATGAATAAGATCTTTTTACCGAGTCACGATTTCACAGGGTGGTAAAGGGTTTTCCGTGAAACGTCATTATAGGCTCATGGCAAGTGCTCAGGATCGATCAAGGCCCCTTCATTGAGAGGTGTGTTTTATCACTGAACAAAACAGAGCCAAGCGCAGAACCCCATACCTTGCGAGAACAGCAAGTGTATGTGCCTAAAAACTGAAAGGTTGTGTATAACCCGTGTCCCCTGCTGGAAACAAGTCATCTCGAGACTTTCGCGGGCTAGGCACTCACTCACTCAGAGGTTTTTAAATGAGAAGTAATTCTTGCAACATAAGATTTGGCCTATGTTTACTTCATCACAGATATCATTCTACAGGACTCAATTTCTTAACGCTAACTTAGTCTTACTACACAAGCCCTTTGTTTTCGCGCCTTTTAGGGCACGGGCAGTTTTTGCTTCAATTGGATCCAGGTAAAACATTTTGCTTTGCATTAATTTCATTTACGTTTCTGTTTAAGTATTATTTTTCCTTGTTCCCTTGCTTGCTGTCTCACCTCAAACCTGTCAACAAACGCAATGAACAAAATTTGCACAACAAAATAACAACCAATTAGCGGCTTCTTTTCATCAAAATAAAAAGTAAAATTTTATTTTAATTTTTTCATGGAGAAAATCGTGTTAACATTGATACAGCATCGGTTTCAATTCGTGGCGAAAATTAGAGGACTAAGAGGAATAGGAGATAATATAGCGAAGAAATATGAAGTTTTTCGCCCCAAAAGTTTTAAATTGTCATGTTTATAAAAGGAAACACTTGAAAAATTATAATATCAATCAATGTTTTGCTAAGTAAAGTCTTAGGAGAATTTAAAGGTCAGAATGGACTTTAAGTGATGATTTTTGTATTGTAAAATTAATTTATACTCTCGTTGTGGCTTATATGTAAGGCAGCAAGGGGGCAAATCTTTTGACCAATCAGCGCATTTGCTTACATGAGAACGTTGATTTTTCTAGTTATCTACCGGGGAGCAAAGCATTGCTGGCTGTGAATGTATCGAATGTATGTTTTTTGCTATGGTTTTGGAATTTTGTAAATCACGTAGCTGGTGAATTTGGAAAAAGAATAGGAGAAAAAAAATTTTTTCTCTGGAATTCCTTAATACGAAGTAATACAAAGACCGGTTTTACAGCACCCAAAACATAATTTCAAAAGGAATCCCGAACTTAAACTTGAAGGACATCACATTAACCTCCGATTGAAAGAGAAAAACGATTATGTTCAACATGTAAAGATAAAGCTAAAGATGAAACTCAATTGATTTTGGGATGTGAATCATTTAAAATACCAAGAAAAACCTTTATAGAAGAAATCACTTAATATATCCAAATTTCAAAATAATCCTAACAAATGAACAAAAGTAAATTTTTATACGATCAAATGAAATCAATGTATTTTTATTGCGATTCATCAAACACCTCCAACAAATCTACAAGGACAGATCACAAGACCAATAACGTATCACAAGTATTATTCAAAGCATATAATCAATAATTTTGTATCGTATATTGTACATCAGCGTTTTTCGTTTAGGTAAATGTAGACCATGTATCTAATTGGTATTGTGTCTTGACAGAAAAAAAATATATTTGTGTTGAGTGAGGAACTCTATCCTTATTCAGAGAAAAGCTGAAACAGATAACACCTTCACTCTACCATGTTTTATCTAAAATAGTAAACTAAACATGTGCAAGATAACATAAAAATGAAAAATTTGAGGTGGTTGATAAATTTAAATACTTAGAATAATTTTTCAAAGAAATGGCGGCTTTTTAGAATCACTAAAACGTATAAAGATACGAGCAAATAAAACTATGAGATACGTACTTTGGCAGACAAGAACAAACAATATGATAATTGATCTGAAAATTAAACTTTATGATTAAACTTATTTGGCCAATACTTCTATATGGTGTTGAAATATGGGCTTTGAAAATGCAACCATGATTGAAAAGTTAGAGTTACTCCAAGTTATAAGATTTTTTGGGAATTGTGTAGTTCGTGCATTTTTTTTGCTGTTAAAAAGAGATTGATTACCTTTTGGGGAAAGTTACAAAAAGGCAAAGAAACAAAACTTTCTGTTAGTTAATTCACACGACAACAAAATTAGATGGATTAAAACCATCAGAGATGCTTTTAATTATTCCGGACTTTCTTTCGTATGGGACTTTCGTTTTTCCAATATTTTTATAATTGTAAATATCCAATGGAAGTTGAGCAAAAACCTTTAAGGCCTAAGAAAAAAGAGGAAGACTAGGGATTGGATTAAAAGAAGAGATCATTTTGTCATCTTCTTCGCCTTCAAACGATTTATTATTCTCTCAATAACCATCAACATCTTCTTCGTCATATTCAATTTTAATATTGTTCAAGCTCAGGAAACGTTTTCGACATTTAGCAGCCATTTTTGCAAATTATGAACAATAAAATTTAGCGCTCTTTTTCTACTGAGCCCGATTGTTACCCGGGTTACCAGACATTGTATCCAAACTGAGCAACATTTTAGTGAACGACAAATTTTGCTGAAAAATGTTTCAGCATGCTAAAACAAATAGAGCAACAAATTTTTCATGAATTTGTCGGCCGACACGGAGGCGAAACTCAACGACATTTGAGCAACATTCAGGAAATTTGAAATGTTGCTCATGTCGGGTTGCCCAGTTTGGCCGTACCTTAGAAATAGAATCAGAATCATACCTTTCAAATAGAATCATCCAATAAAAGAAGAATGTAAAAAATGACGAAAGGCCAGTAAATGGGAATCTACTTCAAAAGACTCCCCCATAAGTTTATACAACAGTGATGTAAGTCTAGGACAGCCAGCCACAAACGTTCTGCCGAAACTGACAGAGGGTTTGAAATTGATTTTAAATTACGTTGTTGTGACATATGTGTAACACGAGTGAAGTGGGCGATGATTATCATATGCTCTTGAAATGTTAAGCACTGTAGGACATAGAAAATAAATACGTTTAAAACTATATTCATCGTTATCCTTTAATGCACATATTTGAAACACTAATAAAAAAAATACAGCCAATGGTATCTGGATAAAAGATATCACAAAATATGTGAATGAAATATTTAATAATATCGTAAAAATAACCTTATTTAAAAGTTTCTAAGCCTTTGACTGAAAATAAACACTTTTTTTTAAATAAACACATTTATAAATAACGGTTTTTGTAAGCATTATAATTATCATCACTGCAAAAAACTACAACGCCATTGTAACAAACTACAAGTAACTAAAACGCCCTTCATTCTCAGGCACTGCAATGGCCGGTTTTCAAAAGCCATGTAATTAACTGTCCATTGTAACAAACTTTTATTGGCATTCACATAGTTTCTTCAAAATTATAAATTTATCATTTTAGATCTTGTAAATTTGTCATTTTAGAAGAGATGTTGTTAAAATTGAAGTACCTGTTATGTTTAAATTTCTTTCTAAAATCTCTTTAAGTATTCTTCCAAACCAAAGTGTCAATTTTAGTAATATTTCAAGTTTTAGGAAAATTTAAATTTAAATAATTTAAATTTTACAAGAGCCATAGGAGCCAGACACAAGTAAGTAATTATTTGTTTTTGGTCATTCTATGGGGATAAAATTTTGCAAACAAGTGTTTCCACTCGTCTTCGTCGGTTTTAAATTTTCAAGCAGCTGTTACTATGAGTTGAAATCTCTGAGCTTATTACATGATAAATAATGCAACAATGAGCAGCTAACAGGCCTACTCATCTCAAAATATCTTCTAGTCCCGCTCACTAAATCCGTCAAAGAAGCAAGCAAAGCGAAACTTTTCTTTCAAATCTTAGGCCTACTGAGGTATAAATGTATAAAGAGAGCATAAACAAGTATAAAAGGATCGCCGTCAAAACTTTCTTTTTGAGTAATTCTGACTATTTAATTTGAAAGTTCAGTTAGAAGTATTTTTACATGTAGAAGGGTTCCCTTACACGAGAAATGTAAGACTTAACTTGAGTTTGGTTTAATTTTCCGAATGTTCAGATGTTAAGATTCATTGAGATGATTATCATTTTGTGTTTTTCGTTGTATGACTAAGATATGTAATTGGCGTCTAAAGTATCTTGCAGATATGGTCATTTTAACTCAACCCGGGAAAAAATTTACACTTTAATCCATAATTGGCCCCTTAAACTCAGTGGCAAAGTGCAAAAATAAAATAATTATCAACAGAGACAACCATATAAAGAGTGGTTAGTTTGATTGGGTATTTTTAGGAGATTAACTTAATTATTTTTAGAATATTAACTCGGGTTCATTACAAAACCCGAGGCCATGCTTTTTCAGAGAGAGCCCAACAACTAAAACGAATAATTCTTAATAGTCATGTTTAATCTGTTCGGTATTTTTATAGTCACGTTTGCACGACTGCTTAAAGGATTCAGAATATCTTAGTTTTACTATTTACCATATTTACAAGTTTCTCTTTATTTGATAATCTAAATAAGCGAAATAAAATAGCTACTTAGCTGTCACAAATTGTGATTGGTAGGCTATGAAGTAGTATCGTTTAGGGGTGCATATACCAGTCCAATACTATTATCGTTTATATAGGAGTGCCCCCCCCCCCCTGGGCTATAAATAAACTTTTTCATTTAGACTTCGTCATTTCCTAGTTTTTCAATAAATATTATGCTACTTCATGTAATTAAAATCATGTAATAAAACTCATATGTTCAATGTTTAATTTTATCTTCAAAATGAATTAACCAATTTTTATTTCAATAAATGTTTCGATTATTCTCTTTACTCGACTCATAATATAGACTGGCTACAAAGTAGTCTGATTGCTTCAGACCCACCTTTATCGCACGCCACCACCTTCACACTGCTCCAAGTGGGTCTGATAAACTTTAAGCAAAAAAGC
>JAYJMH010079974.1:0-10237 GCA_036873815.1 Phacellophora camtschatica | reverse complement strand
TGTAATGAAGATTTGAGGTTCAAATTCTCTTCAATTCTGAAATTCAGTCATAATGAATGAATATCTTGTATTTTGTGAAAGTATCAAAAAAGATATTTTTTATAAATCAGCTACCCAAAAGTATCAACAAATTATATTTTGCAAATCAGGTACCCAAAAGTATCGGATCACATATGAAATTCTTACCCAAAATTATCGGATGGACCCCCCCCCGTATATAAAAAATTCGAGTGACCCCCCTGGGAGCTGACAAGGCATTTTATCTGAAACAAGGCGAATCTAAGTTAACGGGAATTACAAAGGGGTAGTTAAGAAGTAGCCCCCGTCCGTGATATTGAATTCAATTATCAGTGGTTGCTGAAGCAGCAATATAATTGAATATTCGCCAATCTAATGCATGATAATTAACGATGGAAATCCATAATGTCATCTCTGAACAAAGCTCGCAATCATATGGAATGCATTAGACTTTGTATTAATTTGCAATCTAAAATTAACGGAGAAAACAACTCAGATATAAATAGAAGGAATAAATTTAAAAACAAAGATGCAAAAGATCACAGGTAATCTTTTTATTCACGACACAACAAATTTCCAGGAGTGTCGTGAAATTACAAAATCGTCAGAGAGAATTTTGCCATAAAACGGTGAGTTTCTAGCATGAAAATCTGTCGGAAATTTCGACCACGATGCTTCTGCGAATTTGAAGAATTTCATCACTGCACTGAACATATTGATTTTCAGGCCTCCAGGGGTACTCTTCGGAGGATATTTTGCGCACAACGGCCTTCAGATTGGCCTAAAATGCAACTAAAACTGTCCTTGACAAGAGTATTTTCTACCAAAAAAGAGATTTGTGCAGGGAATTTATCACTGCACATTTGTGTACTGTTTTATCACTGCCCAGTTTCATCTTCACCTTCACTTTATCATTGCACAAACTGGCTATCGTTTGCACACTAAAAGTATGTTTCATGCTTCTGGGCAGCAGGAAATGGGATTTATTTAAAATATCCACTTCCTGGGTGTCATTCTCCAAATAAGGACTTGTTAAAGAAGATAGGGTACACATAAATATTATCAAAGTTTTAGGGGTTTTACGAAACGTATTTCGCAATAATTGGGGGCCACAAACTTTTCAAATTGTTTTAAAAAGTTCTTTAAGACCCTTTACAAGGCATTAATTATGACTGGTCCCTTGATGATCAATTTCGTATTTGCCACTTGCAAGATTCTTTTCATTGGTTTACAATTGTTAATTAATTATTTATGGCGTACGTTTCTTATCGCCAGAATATTCACTGGCAATAAAAAATATAGTCATAAGAGAAATGATCTTATGACTATGTAAAACCAATGAGCAACGAGAAACTAATCACAACGCAGAACACACACAATCAAAAAAGTGACAAATTATGCACGTTTCCTAATGCCCATAGCTACTTTCCACGATCCATGTTAGATTTACCAATGCCTTTAGTCTTTATGGTCGGGATAAATGGTTCACATTCTATTAATTTATTGATAGCGAATATGTACAAAAGTTAAAGATTAGGATAGACAAACGTGGCGTTAGCGTAGCGAAATTCTCTGATCTGACGGCGATAAAATACTTTACTTGCTATTTTCAAAGAATGTAGCTGATAACATTTAAGAACAAATTTTGAAGTTATCTTTCAAAAATTGCTTGATGGGTGGTTGTGGTAAGCAGCACACGTATCTTTTTAAATGAGAATTGCTTTATGAGAAACCAAGTAGTTGAAGCTTCAAATTTAAGAAACTGTTAGTACTACATATAAAATCACTGAGAAACTTTGGCATTTCAAAGTTTAATTCTTATAGGACCATATAACCTTGGATGGTATTAAAAATTTTGTTGGTTTGAAATAATCATAACTTGTTTTACATTTCAAAATTTTGCTTAGTTTTATTTATGGTTAACTAATTTTATGGGTAATTTTGTTGTGAAGAGAGCCATATAATAAACTGAACTTGTCGTTTTTACAGAGCTGCCGAGAGCCAGCTCGGGCCTGGAGTGATTTCACGACGAAGAAAAAGTGTTTGAGACCACACCCTGAAGACCCCAGGAAAACGAGGGAAACTTTTTAAAGAATAGTGATGTGAAAAAAGTACTCCAAGATCTTTCAAAATAAATGAGGATAAAATGTAATTTTCTGGATACTAATTGTTTACATTTAAATTGCCCCGATTTGAATTCAAGAGATAGTATGAAAAGAATCCACCTGGCTTCCGCCCCCCCCCCCCTCAATAATTTTATAAAATACAATCTCGAATATCACATAAAACGTTTAATATTCTCAAAAGATCCATTTGGTAATAGTCATTTGGAGATTTTATGGCATCTAATTTAAAAACCAAATTGAGTCTTGAAAGCAAAGGAACCCAGACATGGAACTAAATTATAAGCATGCAAATAATATTACTCTTGTGCCAATATATATATTTTTTTTGTACTTTTAAAATTGTACACCGGATGTCCCAAAAAAAGGTAACAGCTTTGATCGAGGTTCGCGCTGCGAGTTTAACTCAAATGTATTCGAAAGAATTTTTAAAATATTTCTCGGAAGTCAACTTAAAAGTTGATACCTAGTTTGATATTATTTGTGCATCGAGAGTCAAGATAGTAATTCTGAAAGTTCAAATTTGCTTCCAACCCAAAACCAGAGGTCTAGATTTTCGTCTAAACTGTGTCTTTGGATCTCCCAAACCATAATGTTTTACGAAATTAATTTAATGGTGCTTGAAAACACACTCAGAAAGAAATCAGAAAACTGAAAATTAAACGCTTATTCGTGGATGCAGCCAGTATGAAGTGCATTCTCTTTTTTCGGCGTTTTTACCAAAAATCTAAGCGAAGAAAAACTACAAACTTTTTTCGAAATATTAACTACAATTAAATTGTCATTGAAAATAATTCCTGGAAGAAACATGCACAGAATTTATATTCTTACTAACATGTATAATGTCTGGATTTGAACCTTGTTCAATCATGGTTAAAAGATAACTTTCTTGTGCTACAATTCACAAGATGGCAGTGGAACAAACTGAACAAAGACTGAATTTACGACTTTTGCCTTTTGTTAAAACCTTGATAAAGCATATAAGTCAAAAAAATTAAAAAAAATGAAACACCAAGGAAATCAATGCTAATTTATCTTGAAACAAAAGAAATTTACAAGCCAATATGTGTAATGAGAAAAATATTTGTTCAAAATCAACCCCAGTTTTCAACGCTAAGAGTAATTTACATGTCTCAGTCCCCAATTAACATTAAATTGCCAGCAATTTCTCAAAACTCTATCAATACAATTATTGAACACCAAAATAATCACGACATGCCAAGAGCAAAGCGAAATTACATGCATTTTGTTTTATAAGAAACATCTTAAGAGATTGTGGGCTCAATCATTCTTTTACCAGGAATGAGATATAAGAAACTTTAGTTTGGATTACAGCATTGAATAGTTTATTTCTGAGTTTGAAATCTTTTCATACTGGTTATCTGGCATCTTGCAACCCTTTTAAAAGAAATTAATTATTTCTACACCAAGGAACTTACAAGAAACTTTCTTTCGCAAAAATATCCTAAAATTTACGAAACTGGCAACCAACCCTGGGCCTAAGTTTCCTATAAAGAAAAATGCGTGTATAAGAACACTAAATGCTACAGTTATTTGTTTATATTCATAAAAATTATTCTGATATAAATTTCTTTGATAATTATGGCGAATTCAAGCATCAAGCATCACGAGAAGTCAAGCATCACGCTCCTCCACAGCGTCTTTTCAATTTTTTAAAATTTTATTTTACCCCCGATAGATTTTTAAAGAATAATTTTTTCGCGTACACATTTTAACTAATACACATCACAGATCAGTGATACACACGGCACCAAATTTCACGACAATTGTAGCCTCGTTCTGAAAAAGAAGAAAAACGGGGGAAACGGGTGGGGTTTCCTTTCAATTCCCTCCTTCGCAGGTGGGGGAAAAATGCTTCGCAGGAAAACGCTTCGCTCTTTTTACAGGGGGTTACTAGGTGTGAACCTTTTTCAACTCGGTATTCGTTGTTACCGAAAACGGTGTAAAAATTATTGGATATAATTATCGGTGGTTAAACTTTCTACTTTTTCCACAACCCACATTACTTGGGCTGGTTCCGTCGCAAGACAGCAGTAATAGACAGAATACATTTGCCAAGTGAAGTTTTTGCTATAACAAACGGTATAACTATTACAATCATTATGCCCAGTACCATCGGAAGCGAGGGGGAATATAGCCCAAATAATTCCAAGAACAATGATGATTTAAAACAATTGATTAATTAAAATTGCTTAATTGTTTTCTATTGTTCTGAGAGCAATAAGCCCCCCCCCCCCAATCTGGAACAGCTTCCGACGGCACGGTGGCCGTTTTTAGCTTTTCATACAAAAACCGCTATAACACAAAACACACAACCTTGAACACGCAAGTTAAAACCTTATTTTGAAAGCTAGTTCAGTTAGAGGTCGCCACTAAGAAACCGACTTGTAACGAACTACAAGCTGACATTTTGGCAAAAATTTATCAAACTGATTAAAATAATGAAAGTAATTAAAATTTTTTTAATGAAAGAAAGATTAAAATAATTCAAATAATGAAGGTGTATTGACATGAGTTTTCTATCACATTTTGGCAACATAACTTATTCCAACTTCATATAATGAGCCAAAATATTAAGAAACCAAACAGATCGATTTTCAAAAGCCGGCTCCTCAGTGGTGCGGTTTCTTGCTGTAAATATATATATATACACATATGTATGTATAGACTGGGTAAGTACAAAAAATGGAGAGGCATTTGCAGGAAGCTTCTTCAACATGCTGCTGAAAATGTCTTCAGAAACAGCTGAAAATTCCCAAGAAAAAAATATTGCACACATTCACTCCCTGATATACAGTGCCAGGTATATGCCCCCAATATAGGTGGGTTTTGCTTCAAATATTCTTTACAACCGAGTCATGACATTCACGTGACAAAACATGAAAATTGTTATCTAAAAATTAGCCTTGTATAGATACAAACCGTTTGTTAATCACCCGATATTTACATATGTGTATGTACATATTTATATATTCTATACATATTTTTTTATATATTATTATTTTCTAGCCACATATGCATATATTGAACATTTAAATTCTCAAAATTAATGTATTATATTGCATAATAATTTAAAATTGAAAAACACAAAATTGAGAATTGAAAATACACGTTTTTTTATATAAGGAACCTTAGCTTCCAGTTGAGGATCGAAGTTCCTTATTGTTTCATTACTTGGTGTGATTTTCGTTCCCGTTAAGCTTCTAAAACACATGTTCTAAACATCTGCACACTCCATTTCTACTTAATGTAAATACTTTCGGAGATCACAAAATAATTTACCCAAATCTCAGCATGGAGTTAAAGGTCTTCCTAATAAAAAAACGTGTATGCTTCCACTGAAATAATGGAGAGTCTTAAATTAATTTTAAAACAATATAATTTAACATAATAAACTAAAGTAGTAACACAATTAAGTAATTTAACATAAATTAACATAATCAAATTAATAAATTAATAAATAAAAAATCACGCCTTTGGATGCAACAATGCCTTTATTTCAAATATATTTTACTCACTCTGATAAACAAAAAAACCAAATAAAAACAAAATCACTTTTTGTTATAAGAACCGAATAATTTTTGCCGAGGCTCGATGTTCTTAAATTTCTAGGAATTTGAGGATGAAATGATTCTTCTTTAATTTTATCTCACTTTACGACGCGACTGGTTTATCCTGCTTTGCTTCTACAACACACAAGGAGCATACGTGTTTAGTATCATTCGTCTCCGTGTAGTTTAAAGTGAATATGACTCAAACCTAATTACGTCACAAATAATGAATTTTTTTTGGCGTTTCACCGCCACTTTTTACCACTAAAACGTCCTCTTCATACCTTTATATTTCAAAAACTATCGAAGATATTGAAAAACCGAAAAAAAATTGTGACTTCTCATCAGACATTCGTTCGTATTAAACAATAAAACTTTTCGAGTCATATGCACATTAATTAATTTGTAGCTATAGTAAGTAACAATCACCGAAAATAATTTTCTAATACTAAATGCAGCGTGGAACGTTTTGGAAATCTTGGATCTGAGGCTGAGCATGTTCTTAAATTGTTAAATTGTATTTTTTTGACAATTCGAGCCTCGATGTTCTTATAAAAAAAATGTATGCTTGAAACCAAACATACGTTTCATGAAACAAATTTTTCAATGCGCAACTGTAACTGTACATGCCAGCAAAACCAATTTTCTGAGATAATGTGTTGAAAGCAAGGAATTAGTCCGGAGCTGCAAGCCAAGCCAAGCCACACAGTAACTGTGAACTGAAGAATATTAAAATGATTTTAAAATAAACCTCTTACTCATTTTATTCAAAAAGTTAGGTTTTAACTCATTTCCCTTTGAAGACGTCATATACCCCGATAGCAAATACAAGGGATGGAAGAAATGTTAGCATGCCTACGAAAAATACTGAAAAATATCTTTACATTGAACAAAACTGCCACTGACCACTACATGGGAAGCTGACTTAATTTTGATCTGTAATGCTAGTTGCTGGCGTAGCCATACTATATTTCAGATCATTGTCGCTGTCATAGCGACCAAAACAAAAGAGTCACATGACATACACGTGATAAAAAATAAAAAATGTATTTGTTAAACTTAGAATTCCATCCATTGTTTCATTGTTGTGCGATTGTTTTTTTTGTTGTAAAGGAGAGAAAACTTTTAATTTGGCTGTTTGTTTGTTTGTTTGACACTTTACGGGTAATGGCGGCATCTTTGCGAGAAAAATAAAATGTAAAAACAATATTATGTGTAAAAACAATATTATGTACTTAATGACCGCTCCATTATGTTGATCAACATAAATGGAGATAACAGTTCACAGCAACTGTCGAAGTTGAGGGGAAAATATTTGAAAGAGAAATGGGCTCCTTTCTTTTCACTTTTTAGTGAGATTTATTTTGAGCTTTATTTAATTTACTTGGTGAATGAATGTCGTTATGCCAATGAAAAGTGTGAAATGCATTCTAAAGTCTAAACTGGGACTTTGATTCCCAATAAGGACTGAAGCTAACGTTATTTACTGGGCAGAGCTTTTGGTTTGAAATCTTGTTTCTAACTGCTGAGAGGACTTTCTTGTATAAATTGCACAGCTTATGACTTCATTCATATCTTCGCAGAAATGGGTTATTGGATTCCCTCTGTCATAAGTTCTTTATTTTACGGATCTATTTCCCTAGAATAGAGTTGTTTATTTTCTCTTTTGTAAAAGCTATAGCTTAGTTCTTAATGTTGCAAAGTAAGTTTCAAAAGTACAAAGAATGCAAGAAGGCACAACCAAATGCAAATGTCTATCGAACACATTGAAATTGCTGCATTTTAATGACACAGAAAAATGCTGAACGTCAAATTGAAAAGGGCCAACAACACTTTTGCAATTTACAAGCATCTAGTTATAGCTACATGTAAGTGCAAGACAGGTTACCTTTTACTTCTCAAGAAACGCAGAGTGCATATGACACGAAAATTTGATTTCTTTAATATGAAGGGATTTCCAAAGAAAAACCCTTAGCTTTTTCAGTTTTTAAATACCTCGTTTAGTTTTTGAAATAGAAAGGTTTAAAGTTGAAATTTTCGGGGTGAAAAGTATCCGTGAATTCGCCAAAATATTTCAGTAAGTGTGACGTCATTAGTTGGTGTTGTGCAAATGACAAAATATAAAATGATTGATTAATCAAAAAATACTCAGGCAAAATCATTAAAAATTTGCATGGACAGCAAATGAATGGCAATCAGCATTTTCTAACACGAAATTACGTCACCATGACAATATGCTAGTAACTAGACCTCTCAAATAAAAATTCAAAATATCTCAATACGAATTCAGTGAATTGAGTAAAAATTACATTATTTTAAATATTTCTTAGCAAGCTTAATATTCATTCACCATATCCAAAAATAAAATATTTCCTGCAGGAAGCGATATAAGATTAAATTAATTAAAGAGCAATCAATCTGGTGACTAGTTTGTTGCTATGGCAACAATTTGTGAATTTTGGAAAGTTTGTTTACGGCTTGATTGTTGTACGTGCCAATTTCCATCGAGTTTGCTTCAGTAGGTAGTTTTCGAGTACTCTTTGATTTTAGGTTTTGTTACTTTCAGAGCACAAACCCATTACGTCACAAAGTCGCAAATTCTCTTAGTTTCGCGCATCGCGAATTCGGACACTGCTGAATTCGGACACTCCTAAGCATAATATCTCGGGAGCTAAAAGAGATATCGAGAAACTTTAACACGTAAGGCAAACATTTTCGTGTCACATGACCCTTCAAGTAACGTTCAAGAAACTCTCAATTCTAGAAATTTGTGAAAAATTGAGAAATTTTCAGTACTGAAGTGCTTTCAAAGTTTCTCAAAAAATGTGCGTAAATTTGTGTGTCCTCATCTTTATGCAGGTTCAAACAGAACATGACATGATGCAAGCATGTCAATATGGAATACTATATTACTGTAAATATCTAAACTGGGTGTATGAGGTTTTTATACGAGACGGTTTGTTTGAAATGCTAATCATTACTCAGCAATTCCTTTTTTTTTAAATTCAAATTGAGCATGAAGGATGAAGTGTTGTATGTCTTCGATATTACTAGTGTTCCATAAAATTTCCGGTAAGATTTCATTTTTAAAAAAATCAACACAAATGAAAGTTTGTAAACTTTCATAGCATTCCCTCGATATTGCATTCTCTCGATATATTGAGTATGAAATAAAAATTTGTGATTTGGCACGAAATAGACTTGGGGCAAGTCTATGCACATAAACATGACCCATCTATAATCCATCATCCAGAAACCAGTGATAAACCACAATGCTACACATATCCAATGCAATAAGTACGAGTAGTCATTAACCCTTTCACCCCGACAATGGCCAGATGGCTTATTGCTAAACAAGTTAAAACTTCATATTTTCAGGAGGTAAATGCGAGCAGAACTTTACATAAATTTCAAATACTTTAACGCAAGTTTATCATTTGAATTGTTCTCAAGTTTATCGTTAACCAGAGTGGTTGCTGGCATAATTAAGTTTTAGTTTTAGTATAATTAAGCTAAGAAAGAAAACATTTCACAAAGATTTGTAGCAAGTCAAGAAAATGCTTGCAAAAGTATTCAGAGACATCAAATATGAAGCCTGGTTCCCATATAATTTTAAGAGCGCCGCAGACGGTCTGCGAAGATCGTCTGCGATCGATCGCCGACACCTTCCCGGTGAAAGTGTTTCCATAAAATCGTAAGGGATCGCATACAATCTGCGACGAGCCGTGGACAATCTGTGACCATTTGATCAGAGACGTAGGAGCCAGAAATTTTTTATTCCAGATAAAATTGCCAACAGCCCTAGAAAAAATGCCGTCAAAAACTGTTGTATGTGGCCTCAGTGTGTAAAGCAAAGCCTTCGACTATTTCAGATGGAGCTCGGAGAGGCTTGATCAATTTTGTGCAGTACTTGTGAATTTTATAATCTCTTGAAGTTCGTTGGAAAACTGTTTATGAATTTTTGGTTTATTTAAAAAAATAAGGTTTCACGTTATTTTTCCCTCCGTCCTAGATATACCAGGTGTACCAAAAAGGGTAACAATTTTGATCAAGGCCAGCAGTGCAAGTTTCATTCAAATAGATTCGAAACAATTTTGAAAATATTTCTTAATGGTCCATTCTAAAATTGATACCTAGTTTGTTCATGTTTGTGCATTGAGAGTGAATATGTTTGTTCATATATGTGCATTTTTGCATAGATGTCAGCACTTTTTAAAGCTGGTGACGCCACTGATTGGGGGAATGGAAAGTATTACATCATGATTACATCGAGAAAGAAACCCAAAAAGGGGGAATGGAAATTCGAATGTTTGAGATAACGGGCAGTTGCGGTAGCAGATAAAAAAATTTTATATATAAATTTTATAGGTTTTTACCTATCTTTAGCTGAAGAAGAGTCGCAAGGTTCTTTTAAGGGAATTTTAAGGGCAAAACTGGTCTTATCAATATAGGCAGGGAAATACCTATAACCATCTAGCAAACTGCCTAATCACAAATATTTCAACGGATCTGGGTTCTCCATAG
>JAYJMH010079973.1:0-32689 GCA_036873815.1 Phacellophora camtschatica | reverse complement strand
GATTATTTGAGCTGAGTTGCAGTTTCTATTCAATACAGCCAGAAAGGCACCGGGCTCGAAACCGCCTCCCAGCGAGGGAGTGAGGTAAGGATTTGGGTTTTAAAATCAAGGTTGTTTTTCTTGTTAAATTGTTTCAAGCTATAAGGCTCCTGAATTATTCAATAATCTTGATTTTAGGAGGTATTGTTTTTGTTTTATTTAGAGCTGTCAAAAACAAAAATGTTAACTTAAACTACACAATTTGGTTATTTTCTATCTTGAAGTTAACGTTTTCCTGTGATTAATTTTCTAGTTGCAGACCTATCTTTGTTTTTAAAATTAGGGGCGTGGCCTTTTTTACATGGGAAAAACAAGGTGTGGCACCCAAAAAATTTTGGGGCTTCACCCCCAAGCCCCCACATCTTCTGCGCCTTCGACGCAAGAGCATCAGTCAGATTTTTCCCTGCATCCGCCTCTGCGCTGATGTCTTATCTTAAATTCATTACTAGTTTTTTGGACAAAAAGAGGAATTGTACACCATCCCTTTACTTTACAACAAACATTTATGAAAATGGAAATTTCATCCCTAGCGTTTACCATGCTACAAGATACCCCTGTAATGACAACCGTATAACGGACGTAGGTTAACAGTATGGTGCTTCCAGGGATAACTCACCCAGATAACTTGCAAACCCGACTGCATAAAACTATAGAGTAAGGCGGTCGCGGCTCTTGGGTAACTTCAGTCATTTTATTTTCGCTGTCGATGATGCTGTTGTTGTGATGGCGAGCTCCAATGAGGGACTAGCTTGCTTTCTGCGTCTCAAATCAGACAGCATAGGATCCAAGATTTTGGCCCAATCAGAGTTGAGTATTTTAGAAAGTAACAATACATATTGTTTTTAGCCAATTAAATCTGTTATAGTTTACGAAACAGCGAATTGTATTTAGCCAAATTTGATATGATTGGCTCTTCAGAAATTATCATCACAAGATATATAACATGATATTCCAATGCTTCTCCCTTGTTACAAACAACCATGAGCAATTTTAATACGTCTAATCATATGTAAATAATATAGAACAAAACCGCCTATGATATAATCTTCTTGCATCTGGACTTGGCTATCCTGGCTACCAGGCTATCCCTATTTTTTCCGATAGAATGAAACGAGACGAGGCGTTAAGAGTTCCTCGAATTTTTCTTTTTTCAAAGTTTGAATTGCGATTATGACCTTACGAGTCCTAGTCCGGAAACCTTTCTGTAACTATGACGGTTACAGAAAACTATGACGGTCGTAATAAATCTAATATTCAACTAGTTCTTAAAGCAGAAGTGTTTCTAGAAATAAAAATTGAATGAAAAATGTTTAGCAATAATATGCGCACTTCCATTTGTATCCCAAAGGATGTTCCACCTTGGTAAAAAAATTCTCTCGGTAACAAAATTCTCTCGGTAACAACATAATAAAAAGGCGAAATAGAAAACCTTTTGAGTGATGTTCTTTTCACTTTTTATGTGAAATTTTGTTGAAATGGAAAGAAAATAACAAGATCTGATGTGAAGCTTTTTGTTCTGCTTTAAGTGCTTGCCAAGTGTTTAGTAGTAGGTCGTTCAGTGTGAAGTTCTGACATCTGAGCAATTGAAAATCTGGGGTTTGAAGATAAATATCCTAACTATCAATGCACTGATCTTGGCTTGTGAGGTACCAGAGCATAAGTTAACGATTCGAGGTCATTGTTGTAATAATATCACACTTATTTATGCAATATCTTCAATACCAGGTATGATCAAACGTGTTATCTTTTTCGGGGGAAACCTGATGCAAATACAGTTCCGTAAAATATTTCATTCACTCGATTTGCAAAATAGTCAACATGCGAAATGTCATGTCTTTCTATCTAAGTATCCAACGCTGTACTTGGCTATCATCACAGATATTTTGTATCCCGTGTAAAATGAGGTCAATCAAATACAGTAGGCCCATATATACACAAACTACAACAGTAGAAAATTATACGATCGCACGCAAAGTCTTGCGTAGAGTGTTTTAAATTTTACGTCTGCGGAGGAGTTTTTGAGGGTGAAATGTGCCTCGCATTTTACTCCGCACAGTTAAAAATAACTTCCTCCACAGAAGTAAAGAAAAAACAATTATTAAACCTTACGCAAGTCTCATAACAATGTAAACCTCATAATGAACATTTTTATTCTACATGCTTCAGAAAATGATTACTCCAAAATTGGTTGCTGTTTTTTCTGTTATTTTCATTCCTGTAAAATACTCTCAAGCAGTCTTACTTTATAGGCTGCCGCTCAATTCATTCGTCGCAATAACATCGAGTCAAATTTAGTGATATCAAATATCAATTACAAAAATCCTCGAATTAGCCACATTCAGACCCTGGGCTAGTATGGCTATTATGCCAAGACGTGCGTAGACTTGCTCCAAGTCTATCTCGTTTCATTAATCAAATCCTGAGGTCTCTCCTCCGCAGGGTATTTTTCCGCAGTTACATATTTTTTATTTTTCACTGATTAACGAAACGAAATAGACTTGGAGCAAGTCTAAGACGTGAGTAATAAGACTTAAAACTTCGACTGACTGCTTGTAACAGAAAAAGTCATATTGCGATGGGAATTCGACTATCAAAAATCCCGTTTGAATCAAATTCTTGAAAATTAACGTCAAATGTGTAAACCTATTTAATAGTATGTTTCTTTAAACATATCAACGAAATTGCTAGATAATTTTATAATATTCTAGGACTAACAACTGTATAGTATATGTAATATTATAGTACAGAAATCATTAGAGTATTGTCGCCCCGAATAGAACGTCGTTGCCCTAAAGTGAAACATTTCTGTATTTTCGATAACCTTTTCGAATTTGTGAGAGTTGTTTGAAGCCAGATGCACTCTTTATAAGATTTAATTGTTTCCAAAACGTCTAGAGAATGAACTGATGGTAAAAAGGAAAATGTTTCATTTCAGGGCGATGACGTTCCATTCAGGGCGACTCTGCTTTACCTTCTTTGTTACAAATTTTATGAAAAGCCCATGTCGTCTTAAACGGTTACATATTTATCACATATTTACAAAATTACATCTTTTTGGAGTGGAGGAGTTCAATGAGGAGCAGGTTAATTGCCAGGGGACTGAGTACACGACCTTTAAAGGTACCAGCATATGCCATCGAAAATTTCAAGGCACACTCGACGTTTGTGTAAATATAGTGAGTTCAGACCCATTACACCACGATGAACTGGGTCTTAAAATACCTATTGTTGTCTTTTCGTACGAGATTTAACAGAATAAGACCAATTCTAAAGGAAATGGTGTTAGATTTTGACCAATGATCAGAAATGGCCGCAAAACCCACCTTATATCTGTCCCTAAATATTATTGTGTACTATCAGGTATACTTTCACTTCAAACTTTATTTTAAACATGAACACTTCAGCGTATTTTATTTCTGACAAATACCTTTTCAGTGCCGTGTGGAGCTGTTGCAGGAGGGAGTGGGGGGGGGGGGGAGACTTATCGTTCTCAGATTCAGTTATGTTCTTGACATGTTGCAGGAGTAAGAATGTTCTTATGTACGAACGAAGATTTTTTCCCAAAACCGGCTACTTTCCCGTACATTTGATAATGTTTGCTTTCAAACCCAACTCTTGGAACATATTGTGCGGTTATTGTTGCAATTTCAACTCAACTGTTGCAACTTTAGAAGACGTCTTTCAGGTTATGTTTCAAAAATAGGTCTTTTTCATGCTCGGCAGGAAAATAAACACGGATAAACACGGAAGGTTACGTTTATTTTTGAAACTAAGATAGGGCACCTTTGCGAGAAAACCAACACCTCTGCGTGTTCCAATACAGTAAGAACCCGCCAATAATTAAGAAACCGACTTATAAAAAACCACAGCCTGATTTCTGGCAAACAATAATTAAAAATTATTAAAAAAAGTATCATGGAAATAATTTCAGATAATTGAGGAGTATTCGTATGATTTTTCTATCACATTATTGGCAGTATACATCTGCCCAACTCTATCTAATTTTCCAAAAATATTAAGAAACCAGACAGGCCGATTTTCGACAACCGCTTTCTGATTGGCGGATTCATTCTGTACTTTGACTGGAATAAATAATGGGACACCATATCGCAGCCTAAATTTTTCGTAAAATGGGTCAATTTTACTTTTGTATTTTGAAAGAACTCACTCTATTTAAGAAAGCACGACCGCTTGTCTACGAATAAATTTCTGGGAAACTGCTTTTGAAAATACGACATTTAAAATGCAACTTTCGATAAATTTGTCATGTTTTTCTAAACTACACTGCCATGACACTTCCATAAAATTACAAAACTCTACTAGAATAGATAAGGGGTCAATCCAAAGTTAAGAAACTTTTTCAAATTGACCATGTTCAGATAATTGATCATATAAAATTGTTTGATTCACAACCAATTTTTGCTAGATTATTTGGTTTTCTTCATTTTGAGCGAATTAATAATACTGCATTGTATTTTGTTTATGGCTATAAGAAACTTTCAAACGCAAATTGCTCGCAAAATCAAGAATACCTACTACGAAGACAAGGGGGGGGGGGCAAGTTTCTTATAAAAAATGGGTATACAGCTAATGAATTCGAGAAGTACTTAATTAATTTGTCAATGAGCCTCAGTAAGCTTTTCAAGTTTTGAGTTATGGAAAATTTTTAACATTCGCAACCTTTTTTACCATAAAATACATAACAAATTGTGAAAAATAATTCTAGATTTTAAACTAAACTCCAGGGGGTACTTTCTACTTTTTATGACGGGGGGTCCGTCCCAACATTTTCAAGTTGCCCCCACATATGGAGCCAATTTTTGGTAACTTCAGCTTTTGTTTAATTCACAAACCCGAAATATATACATTTAGTATAAAATTAAAAACCCAAATATTGGCACGCACCCGTCATGAAATGTAAAAAGTACCAACCTAGGACTAAACTCTATCCACAATGTTATTATACAAACTTTTTTCATTTCTATAATTTTTAAGAAGGATTATTTTCAACCTGAGAACTGCTAGACTGGTGGTAATCAGATCATCCTAAAACTTGTCGGCTGCGACATATTCGCCGCATCAACCATATTGGAAGAACTTAAAATGAAGATTACTTTCCACGAAACGAGGCTGAAGTGAACAATGAAGAACGATAAACATGTTTGCTGTCTTGAAAATTTTCTCCGAAACGAGGCGAACCTTATTCGTTCGGCCAAATTTTGGATATGGATGATTCCCAGTCGCTTGTAGTCAGTCGAGGGGCTCTCCGCAAACTGTGTGAAAAATTTCACACAATTCTGAAGGCATTTATACAATATAACTACTTTATAAAGTCATCCCTGCTTAAATAAATAATTTGAAAAAATGATAATTTTGAAATTCACAGCACAGTTACTACTTGGAGCATGACCGAAGAATCTTCCTCTGCGGAGAGTCTTCTCGGACACTTGTTATTTTCAGTTTTCTTCCACTTACGAATGAGAAACATCATGCATGCGCCCGCAACCATTGGGACACCAGACAAATAAAACAGCGCTCTGCCATTCACGCTGTTATTCTCATTCATCCAACCTGCAGTGAAATTGAAAAAGCCTTCAACTGATATATCTAATATAAATTAAACGCCTGTATATATGACGAAAATCTCCCTCCTCTCACACTATGAGGTGAGGGGAAAGATCCCACCTTTTATAGTATGTCATAAGGGTCAGCATTTGGAATAAACGAAACTATCCTTTCAAAATACCGTATAACGTTTTCCTTTAGGAACCGGTCGTAGAATATGGCGCGGGGAAATAGAGGAAAATTGATTTGGTTGAGGCTTTGGTAACAGGTTTGATTGAGGCTAGTGCTGAGAATATCGCTCAAATCTGTTAAAAATGATCTTTTAAGTAATCTTCTATAGTAAACTTGAAAATAAAAATCTGGCTTGTTGACATTAATCGGTTGAGAATTGAGATAGTAACATTTAAAGTTCAAAGTTGCCTCTCAAAACCAGAAGTTTAATTTTGGCCTACGCTCTTAAAGGACAAACACAGAACCACGAAAAAAAGCGCTTGTCACCCATGCTAAATACCTGGAAGTCAAAGGTTTTGTAATAAGCGTAAATAACCTAAAGTGATAAAAAAACTAGCCACACATGCACGAACAAATAAAACAAATCTTACCAACAGTCGGAGGGCCTAAGGCTACAGGAACAGAAATTGACACCAGCATCATTCCCCAACCTTGCGCCAAATCTTCTAACCCAACAATCTGCATTGTCACTATGGATATAAGTCCAATAAAAGAGCCATCCAGGAAGCCATAAATTATTGCGTATAACAATAATTGCCAGAACCTATCAGCCATAGATGCAAACAAAGTTACTACTCCAGTACAAAACATTGCAAATTGATAAACAGGCATTGTCATATCTGGTTTATAATTTGAAATTTTACCAAAACACATCCGGCCTACCATAGAACTTGCTGCAATTGCAGTCAACAAAAGACTGGATGTCTGTGCAGACGCTCCAAGCTGCTCAGCATAGTTGGACTAAAATAAATTACAGTATAAATAAAAATAAAAATTTGGTAGAAAGAATACAGAACAGACATATTTATTATTAACGAAAATAGATTGGAAAACGATCGCCTAGCTAGACTCGGACCTTCATTAGAGCATGTGTCGTGTTTGAGGCAAGCTGCGTTTTCTATCAGGTGTCCCGAAAAATTTCCCTGCCTTTCACTGAATAATTCCAATGCCAATTGGTAGTTCTAGAAATTTGCCTTGTCTACAACATTAATTGAATCATTTCGTTGTCTTCTTTTTTTAATTTTCATTCTGTTGTTTTGCCTTTTAGCTGAGAGCTGTATGGCCTCCATTTTTGTAAAAAGGCAAAACAACAGAAAGATAATTAAAAAGGGAAGACAACAAAATTATTTAATTAAATATAAGAGAATTGTCTGGAACTACTTTCGAATTAATTTGCAAAATATACAAAAGTTAATGCAGATACTTGCCAAATGTATAAGCGGTATGTAGTAGGTGAAATTAGCCATCATCATGATGCATATCCAAATTACATAAGCTTTTTCTTTCCATAACCTCCATTTTATGCTGTACTTAGCAATCTTATCCTTGGCAAGATTTACTCGCGTTTTCTTATCCAACAAATAAAACGACAAAGAACTCAGAACAGCAGTTACTGCAAATATCGAGCCCCACCATCGAAATGTAAACATTACGCCATACGTTCCCATAAAATACTGCAGCAATGGAGATAAAACTACTTGTCCAAGGCTTCCACACGCAACAACAAAACCAGTGGCAGCTGACCGCCATCGCCCGAACCAACGAGCGATTATTATTAAAGACGGCGTATACATCAAACTTGTGCCGAGGCCAAACAAGAAGCTATGAGTAATGTAAAGGTATTCGAACTTTTTCACTGTTGACGTCAGTATGAGCCCCAGACCTCCGATGATTGAGCCAAATAAGCATGTGAACGTTACACTTGTCATATCACAAAGCTTGACTGATAGCATCGACCAAAGGAAAAGAGATCCAGATGCCAAAGAACCGACCCACGCTAGATGGATAAAAAGATTAATATTCTTCAGTCAAGAAATGACACATAAATTACCCCCAATCTTAAGATTCCAAATAAGCAAATCTTGTGTCAAGTTTCGTAAGCAATAATTCAACTTAAAAATGAAAAAATAGCGAGACTCAATCTGATTGGATTGCACCAATTTCACACCTTCCAACGCAGCCAACCAAATAACAACGAACAAACTACAAAACAGTTGCGATCTCTGTTTATTTTGTTGTGTGGTGTTAAGCAATATCAAAACTAAACTTTTGCTTCAAGGATTAACTCTCGGTTTTCGCTGAACAGCATATGAAATGGCTGATAAGGTAATATTTAAATCAAAATAACGTATCTATTAGGCATAGTGAAACCTTGATTAACGGACATCTTTTAATAATGGAAACATCCCAAGAACGGACACCTCTCCAAAACGGACAGTGACATTGATCCCACAGGCTAACTGTATTAAAATTGTCATGATTATGCAAGGCTAGCTATATTACGTCTCATGAAAATTGAAGAAAATTTCCGAGCTTGAATTTTTCGCCACGTAGTCCTAATTCAAACTTTGAACAATGACAAACTTCGAAAAAATAACCTGCGTACAGACGGTGGAACAAAACTCCCACAGCCTAGTTTCAATCTATCCCAAGTTGTGTCTATCCCAAAAATAGCTATGTCTAGAATTTGTATTCTAATGCTACCAGCCAATTACCCACAAGTGTCTGTTATATGGAGGTTCTATTGTAGATTCTTTGTTTAGAAACTTCGATTTGTTCTTTTCGAAACAACAATCTGCTTTGTAAAAAGGTAGAGAAAATCATCATCATGTGTTTGACTGCAAGAAGCTTTGTATATACTTAATTTTATGTCTATTTATCAAATATGTTTAAAAAAAATGGACATCAGACAGAGCCTTGGGATACCCCGGACATAGAAAGTTTAAAATTTGTATTCGTTCTTGAAAAATTTCAGCACAAATCTTAAAAGAGCGCACAAAACGAGCATTAAAGAGGTGTATCTAGAAACACAAGAAGAAAAAGACTATGTGTTTAGATACTAAACAAATTTTGTTTACATGAAACTTTTTTCGAAATGTTTGATGCGAAAGTATATTCGCTCGTATTTGTAGGCAGAAGAAACCATGTGCACTAAGAGATGCGAGTTGCTATTCTTTCTTCTTATTCTTTCTGTCCATGTACCCGTGCCCCCAGGAACCCCCTTTCAACCAAAATCTGTGGTGATAAAAATTGGGATGCCTTATTGATTTGCTGTTTGAGCACAGTTTTAACTTTGATGTAATTTTTGATTTCTTATTTTATCCTTTTTCGTTCAACAGCTCCTTGGCTGATAACAGGATTTCAATTCTGAACAAGTAAACCTTTATAAATATTACTTATTAATATTATTATTGATATTATTATCTATAGCCATTTATCAAAACTGTTTCCAGCTTTGCTCATCAATAATGTTTTAGATAACAAAGTCACCATTTACGGTAGCATATCGTTTTCATTTGATCCCATCTCAAAACAAGTGATAAAAACCTGCAATAGTAATCAACTGGTCGTATTCACAAAACAACCAAAACACTTAACCGTCAACATTTTTTCCACGCTATCTTTCTAGTCCTTTTTGTTGATGTTGTTGTTGTCGCGGTCCAGTGGTGGAAGAAAAAGAAAAACATTGGAACCTCCATATAACAAACACCCGTGCAGGGACCAGTGTTATTGTTCGCTGTAGAGAGGTGTCCATTGTCTGGAGGCGTTATACACGAGCAAGCAAAATCTTTGGATAAAAAAATTGTCCGTTGTTTGGAGGTATCCATTAATAGAAATTTTGCGCTATATACTGGCTGCGATTACTACATGTGTTTAAGATCGATGAGTAGAATTAGAAATTTGCCGATAAATACCAGGTGTCCCAAAAAAAATGTAACAGTTTAACTCAAATTTATCCGAAACAATTTTAAAAATATTTCTCGGTAGTCAACTAATAAAATGATACCTATTTTGTCGAGAGAATATTTCTGAAAGTTCAAATTTGCCTCCAACCCAAAATCAGAGGTTTAGATATTCGTCTAAACTGCGTCTTTGGATCTCCGAAACCATACCGTTTTACGAAAGAATTAATAGTGCTTAGAAACACGCTCAGAAAGAAAAATCCGGATACTGAAAATTAAACGCTTATTTGTGGATGCAGCCACTATGAAATGATTTATGTTTTTCAGAATTTTTACCAAAAATCCACCAAAATGAAACAGCCATTTTAGTTTTCAAAAAATTTTGTCATGGACAACTGATTTTCAAGATTATTTTGGGAATCATTGTTCAGAAGTGTTTTCAAAAACAAATTACGTTGTCTGGAACGCCGCCGTGATTGACAAGTGTAACGTGAGTGTGTCCCTCCATGGGTACATGGACAAAGGAAAGAATAACAACTCACGTTTCTTAATGCCAGCGAAGAAACAAGCGAAGACAGCGGTGCGGCGATGGAAGAAATTATAGTGGAAGAAAGACTCTCTTCTCGCCCGCGGGATCCCATTTCAGCTCGTTATGACGGCGTTATGGTCGTATCTGAATCAAAAATCGGTTCTCGAAGGCAAGAAACTTAGATTGCTAAAAGTCCCAAAGTGTGATCAGTGTAATTACACTAGATCGTTTGTCATATCTTTGCTTGGGCATGCTATTTTAGTGTGCAGTGATAACCAATTTGTGCAATGATAAAATGAAACTTTTACTGTGCAGTGATAAACAGTAAAAATGTGAAGTGATAAAACAGTAAAAACGTGCAGTGATAAATTATATATGGAAAACCCCAGGGGGGGGGGGGTACGCCCTAATGCATGGGTACGGGTATGTGCCGCCGATAAGGATGGGTTTGAAGGTATTAAATTCTCTAAAATAAAAATGGGTATAATTTTAGAAAAAATTTTGCAAGTTCGGGTTAGATATTAAAAATAGTCTTTAATATTGGGTGTTTTGGAATGAAACATAACATCAATGTTGAGTATACACGAACATTTGGGCATTAAAGATTGGTGGGTTTATAAAATCTCAGCGGCATACTCCCGCTTAACTGTGGGGCGTGTACTCCCTCGGGGAAAAACCTTTTTCAACTGAACAAATTCTTGGCATGAATCGTTTTAGAGGGCGTAATCACATTTTAAGCCAATCTGAAGGGACTTTACGTTACGTGAAATTTCTCCGCGGAGTGCCCCCAGGAACCCCCTTTCAACCAAAATCTGTAGTGATAAAAATTGGGATGCCTTATTGATTTGCTGTTTGAGCACAGTTTCAATGTGTTCCGCAAATAATGATAGTACAGAGAATACAGAAGACTTCTTGTTGCTCTGCACTCTGTTCAATCATTTGAGATACATTGACGAGATAATCTCATTGGTGCTTTCAAGTTATTACGACCATTTCGATGCATTAATCTTTTGTATGAAGTTTGAGGTGTACAGCTTTTATTATGCGTGGTCAGCATAGGAATTTCCCCGCAAATTTGAATAGAAAAAGTCTTGAATTAAATTAATGTTACGTTTTGGCTAAAAAACTGGTCGGTTCAGCATGTTCATATAGACGCCGATTGTCGCAGGAATAGTTCTTGCAAAACCTTGCGACAAATGCTGCTTTCCTAAGTCCTTGCGACACTCTGCAGAAATTAATGAAACGAAGTGGAGTAGTCAATTTTTGGGCGTATAAATTGGGTCCTGAATTCTTGCGATACCGTGCGAAAAATGGAAACCAATTTTTGTTGTGATACCCTATGAGAATATATGAAAACTAGGCTTTTAGATACTCTACACCGTAAGTCACCAACCACAAAGTCTTCCTTGTAGTGTGTTTATCTTTGCCAATCCGTGGTATCATTTTAAAGCACTTAGGCAAACTATTTTGTTCGTACACTATTTTCCCCTAAGTCCCCTAAGAGCAACGTTGATTAATGGCAATGCAGCACACAGTAATGTGGCAAAAGCAACTGCAACTGAGCAGAACTGATTGGAAAGCAATACACCAAAAGTATTGGAAAACAATACACCAATAGAAAATAATTAAAAAAGGGACAGAAATAAAGCAGAAAAAGGGAGAAAGAAGAAAAGAAAAAAATTTTAAAAATAAAAGCGAGAGAGAAAGATAACACTTTCCTCCGGTTAGTAATGTTTATACAGCCGATATGCTGTTTTAACGCAGGACGATATCGTTGGTCCAAAATACGCCTTACTGAACAAAAATGCAAAATTATAAATGTGATGCTGTCAAAAACGTCGATGATCAACAAACAATAGAACGTTCCAAAAGTACGAAGAGCTCCACTAACCTGTTTGACCCTGTCCGGCGTGGAATTTCTCCAGCAAATTTGGGAACATTGCTCCAAACGAATAATGCATGCCAAACACCATAAAATGTATAATACAGCATGAAAAAAATACAATCCATAATTGACATTTCGGTGCTTCACATTCTGGTTCCAACGATACTGCAACATCATTTAAAAGTTCTTCCCCGCTATTTTCTTTAATGTGGTTTTTATTCGGGTCGGTCAGTACAGGAAGCAGCTTTGACTTCACGGCAACGTGCTCATTTTTCTCCATGATGATTGCCAGCCAAACAAAACCAAAATATAAATCTAACTTACCTAGAAAAGTGAACAAATTATAAAAAGCATGATAAAAAATTTATGTGATTTCAAAACAAAAAGAAAAACAATTTTAGTTGGACACACAGCACAGGTACCACGACAGAAAACATCCCGTCACTTGGTCTCAAAGGATGCAGAGATAAGTTTGTTAAGCGTGCGTTTACATAGTTTTCAGACAGGTCTGAAATTCAAGCAGACTTTAGAGTTCAATTCGGGGTCTACTCGAATGCCATTCAGTCTCGCGTGTGTTTACGAGAGAGGGCAAATTGAAACTCAAGTCAATCTGAGTTAATTCGCTTTTTCAGATAGGTTTGAAATTTCAAATCGTCATGAGATTGGTATGCTTTTTTAAAAGCGGGGTGAACTGAAATTGCGAGAAAGAAAGAGAACTGCATCTTGTTCGGATCCCATGTAACTGCGCTATAATTTTACAGAACCCCGCATCTTTTCAAAGATCATTAATTCCTTAATTCCATTAACCTTTGTCTTTTTTTTTTGTTTTCACATTTATTTTAAATTAAATTTCTTCTGATTCATGTTTACGCCTTATTCTAACAATTGTAATTATGTTTGTTACATTATTAACATAATTAACAACACATAATTAACTGCATGTTTTAATACTTGGGGTTCTGATGATTATCGACCAAGGTTATACTTGCTGCAAAAGTGTGAGTAGAGCTGCTAACTCTCTGTAACTTAAGGCAAAGGCAAAAGGAATCACGAGGTGTGGTCACATCGGGAGGAAGGACCGGGGTCGCCCTAGTGGCCCCCCCTGCGCCAAGCGCAGAAACCCATACCTTGCAAGAATAGCAAAAATAGTGTATTTGCCTAAAACTGAAAGGTTATGTATAATCCGTGTCCCCTGCTGGAAACAAGTCATCTCGAGACTTTCGCGGGCTAGGCACGTTAAATACGATAACTCACTGACTCACTCAACATAACAAGCAATGTCTCGATAGCCGTTTGTGTTAGATTTTATAGCAATGAGGATTTCATTAGAATTAACCTCAAAGTACATAAAGAATTAAGAAACCACTTTATAAGAAACTCACTGGTGAAACCAACAAAAATTTAAGAAACTTTTACCAGTGAATGAAAAATCGCTAAGAAACTTTTGAATTTGTTAGCGAAAATTACATAATGCTTAATGATATCAATGAAGTGGAAATGGTGTCAGATGATAAGTTCAGTGAAAATTATGTATAAATTTGTATCCTTAGTTTTTGTTGAAAAAAAATTCACAGTAAAAAACGGAATTGTTTCATATACATAGTACTAGAAACGGAATTTTTCATAAGAAATTAAGAAACATTTAAGAAACATTTACTAGAGAAATTAGGACGAAAATGGTCCAAAATTAAGAAACTTTCACTGGTGGAGCCTAAGCAAGGTTTCTTAAAAAAAAGTGTATAACACTTCTCAATCCTGAAAAAAAAAACAAATAAAAAATCTTACTTTGTTTGTCTTTCTTTTAAAGCGTCAGCCAACATGTCATTTAGCTTCTTTTCGTCCCTGAAACAAACACAAATACGCTAAAATATATGGCTTACCTATCCAATGTCTGTTCAAAAGGATTAAGGAAAGGCCAGTATTATTTAAGCTTCTCATTCGATCCAAAAATGCTTGCAATAAATAAGATAATGAACACGAACAACGCATAAAACGATAAATTTAGCGGTATTATGTGCTATTTATAGATATGCTAGATTTATAGATATACGAATTTTTCGTAATCATTGATAAAAATTCCTGGTATTGAAAACAAAGATTATCCACAAAATGTCACTGAATATTATATATATACTGTACCAGATGTCCATGGCATGAAAAAGCACCCGACCATGTGACCACTGGTCGCAGGAATTCTTTCAAAATATTTTGTAGAATTTCGTCGAAAGTGACGTCTTTGTTGTGTTTAATTTTTAGGTAATTTGCAGGCAAAATTTGCTTGGCCACAAGCACCAAAAAAAAAATATCTAGCCATGCCAGATGTTGTCATTTACTAAATATAAAGTAAGGTAGCAAAACATTTTAAACTTCTTAAAATAAGCAAAAAATAACACACACTTACTGATTAAGTCTTCTTCCCATCAAAGGTCCAGCCACAGTTGTCTGCAATATAAAAAATATAGTTTAAAAAATATCTGTTTATCTTTGTTTTAAATCTAATGAATATATCAAAGTAGATCTTGATTCTAACTCAAATATTTTCACTTAACTGTGGTTAAAAACTTAATTTCTGCTACAGTCTACTATTGATTTATAAATTTCAAAAGTTTAGAATTTTCTTTAGAGAAGAGGAACTATTCTTTACAAGAGTCTCGAGGAAGAGCCGTAGAGTAAACCAAGCCATGGTCACAGATCTGGATCTTGCAGATTACAAAGGTGCCAAGTTATAGAATGACCTACCAGATAAAAAATTCCCTTACGAAGTTAGGAGTGCACTACAAGGCATGAAAAAAGGGTGGAAATCAGGGATGAACAAAATGTTCAAGCGGCGAATGTTTACAAGATACTGTACGTTTTCAACTACAAACGTCTTTTCGTAGGAAATGTTTTCATTTTTGTTGATAATGCGGCTCGAATTATAAGACCAAAACTAGTCTCATACAGGCTACGTTGGCTTAAATTAAAAACTGAATTATTATTAATTATTATGAATATTATTATTACCTCGTCTGGTGCAATGGTTGTTTCTGAAGATTCTTTCTGCACATTTTCTCCTGACTTTTTTCTTCTAACAGCTGAGGATATTCTCGCGACATTTGCAATTCTGCTAAACTTTCGAATTGGTTTTTCTTGCTCTTTTCTAGACAGTTGAACTTCTTGTAAATCCTGTTGAAAATATACAACTCATATGTATTTGCAAAATACACAAACATTTTGAAAATATTGAAAAGTATACAGAAATATGCAAAAGGTGTTAAATATATGGGCACAAAAGAAACATTTTGAAAATATATAAACAAAACTATACAAACTTATGCAAAATGTAGTAAAGAAATAGGCATAGGGAAATGTTTTATATTTGATCAGAAACTAGTTTGTTTATATATTTTGAAATTACAGTAAAAGCCCGCAAATAAAATGATAGGAAAATAAGGAACCTACATACTGTTTTTTTGTAGAAAATATTACTCACAGATAAGAGACAAAAACAGACAGAATTGTTTTCATGTTCTTATCAGATGCAAGAAAAAGCAAAACTCGAACGTCAGAAAGCATTAGTGTACAAAATCTCACAATCTTTAATTCCGGATACAGCAAGCAATTCTCAATGGCCAAGTAGCAGTTTTGATTTTTAAGTCATGTGATAGAATGCAACAATCCCCGTGTGTATTAAAAACGTGTTTTGTTTTCAATTTAGTCACTAGGACTTATAGTGGCTCTTGGGATAAGAACTTCACCTTAAAACAGAAATAAATATCACCTTCAGAAGAACATAGTCAGTCTGTTTTTTAAGAAAGTGTGTTCTTGCTTGCGGGTTTTTATTGTAGCCAATAACAACACAGAACAGTCGCGCGCATTATATTGATAAAGTTTAACAGCAATATAACAAATATGTTTTTGGTATATACAAATAAAAACCAAAATTAAAACATTGATTCATGAAAAAAGTGCTTGATGACTTGACATAATATCCTTTTTTCACATGAAACATTTTGTTTAAACTGAGAGGATCCTCAAACGTAAAAAATTAAATATTTAAAAAACACACCGTCGAATTCTCATCTTTGATTTTTGAAGTAATTAAATACGTTGCAATGTTATTTTCTTTCAAATAATCACTTCGTTTTCCACCTTCTCCATCTTCAACATTGTAAACATCTTTGACTAGACCGTATGTTGTTTCAGTTATGTGTACACGCCTAAACACACATTCATGTAATTAGAAATATCCACAGACAAAAAAGGGCTGAAAACTGTATGTAGTTTCAAAGATAAACCAAGATACAATTTAGCAAGTTTAAGTTACAATTCAAGTTACAAATATTGTATTGTGTAAGTTTGTCTTTTATTTTCACAGGGAGTTTAAAATACTAAAATCGAATCGTTTTTCTTCAATCTGGACAAGAAAAAGGAAAGGTTTTGTTTACTCACCAGGTTTACACCTACATGAAGGACTATGCCTAAATTCCTTATAACTAAAATGTGCAACTTAGTTTCAACATTTAAAAGGTATGAATGCACAAAATAATATTTACTAAAACAGCTCTAACCATAATAAATGTATAAAATCGTTACTTTTAGCTTAGATGACTATTCTTATTTGATTTTTGTTTAAAAACAAAACTAACCCTGGAAGCCCTGAAGATTCCATTTTATTTGCAAGAGTGACGTCATTCGACCATACATCAAATTGCCATTTTTGTTGTCCTAAAATGCCAGCCAGCACATTGCCAGAATGAATGCCGACACGCATATCCAAAACGCTAACTTTTGTTTGTTCACGAACTTTTCTGTAAAATCATATTAAATAAAAATTCATTTTGGTTTTTAATATAGCTACACTAGGACAAGGTAAATGACGATAATTATAAATAAAAATAAATAAAAATATTCAGATATATACATTTTCTAAAATAGCACTAACAAGGAGTCAGTTATGCAAATGAAGATAATTTTTATATAACTTTTCAAACGAAACTTTTCAGACCTGTCGATTGAATCAGCATAGCAATAATTACAAACTTAAACTCGTTTTAACTCTTTTACCTAGAGAAAGGCAATGTGGCTCATTGATATACAACGAAAATTTTTATATTTTCAGGAATAGATGCTGACAGAACTTCGTACCAAATTCCGGATATTTAAATATAAGTTTATCTTTTGAATTAAGTTCATTTATTGTTACCTATTGCCAAATGAAATACAGATAGGATTAGCCTTCTGTTTGGAAATAAATCAAGGCGTCAATGATTCGCGAAAAGAACGTAAGAGGAACATTTCCTCGTCAAGAAGAGCATTTTCTCGTCAAAAAGAACGTTTCCTTGTCAAGAAGAACGTTTCCTTGTCAAGAAGAAAGTTTCCTTGTCAATAAGAACTAAAGATAACAAATTTATCCAGAAAAAAACAAACAAAAATATGAAATCTTACTTGATATGTTCCACCATATCTAAACCCATTTCAACAGAGTCAACAGCATTTGCAGATGTGTTTATCCCTTTGTGTTTATCATTTAAACCACTGATGCAGTAATAACAATCACCCAAAATTTTGATTCTGTCACAGTTATGTTTCTGCAAAAGGATTTCAACTGTTAAAAATTACAGCGAAATGGTCATACGCATAATATTAAACAAATATTTAGTCATATATCATAGATCATTACGTAATATCATAGTGCTTCGTGATAGACCTTAGAGATAGCGGCAAAAATCTTTTTACCATGATGCATAGCGTTCCATAATAAAATCAGTTTTTAAATTCATCAAAATTTGATCATGGAACACAATTTGTCTTGATTAAAGATTACAATTCTATAAATAATATCATGAATCCATGTTTCCTGGAATAATTGTTTTTGGTGCCAACTCGGCTGTTAGCTTGCTAGTTAGCACCAGTTCAGCTGGGGTAAAAGGTTATCAAATAAGGGAAAGAAGTGGCGGACTTCCCTGTCCGCCATGATGACTTCCCTGTCCGCCATGATGGATAGCAGCTAATGAAAAAGGAGCCTTCGGGTTGCCTTTGACCTTGTGGTTGGCCTACTTACTTATGACTTATGCCTCATTCTTTAAAGATTTAAAATTAATTTCAAAGCAAAAAGGCAAACAACAGATAATTTTTGAAAATTGACCAATATTTCCACAATCTATTTATGATATCTTATTTCTAAGCAGCAACGATATTTTTCTGTTAGCACATCAGTGCAGGTATCATTCAAAAGCAGATCATATAAGTTATATAATTCAAACAGCACCCATGCTACAATTATTCGAAGTTCTGAAAATGATGCAAAATCAACAACTCTCGGTCTTCATAAATTCATCTGTAAATATTCGCAAAACTTCAAAAGTTACAGTGGTTTTCAAGCCTATTGAAATATGAACAAACATTGGTGACTTACTCAAAAGTCACTAAACTATTTTCAATATTGACTAAATAAACAACTTGGCTGTTAATTTTACAGGGGGTATTATTTGATCAATTTAATAAATTATAAATAACACACACGCGTTGAGTTTAGTTTAATAACTAGTGCGCTTAAGACAATCAAATCTAAAAAACACAAAAATGAGTTGAAATCGTCGTCACATTTTCAAAAATGCACCTTACATTAGTGGTCTGTCTTTGAAAGCAAATTATTTTTTAGGCTTTTACTAAACCAAACAAAATATTCTTAATGTTTACTGAAACTATTACCTGCGCTAAGTCTCTACTTTGCATTCCCTCCTCTGCATACAAAGTAAAGACTGTGCGCAGGCTACTGAAACAAACAACTAGATCATTGACTGGAGTGACTTTGGAGTGACGTCAGCAAACCAGAGAACGCAGGGAGACAAGAACTATCAAGTCTGACAAACAATCTCGTTGCCCATTTTTCAGAAGTACTATTAAATTTCTAACGCCAAACAAGTTTAATTGGAATAAAATAAGGCATATAGCAATAAAATTCGACTAAATTTATTAATAAATTTTATACTGCAAAAGTTTGTATTAATTTTAAATTAAATTGATACTTTTCTTGTAGTTAAAAGTGTAAAGCCGAGCTTCTGAACTTCCGAACTTTCATCTTCTCATTTTCAATCAGAAATCATCCATTATAACTTTTTATAATATATTTTTATCATTTCACCAAATAAAAATGCACACTGGACAATATTTTACTACTTCTCTTGAAATTTGTAAAAAGCTTCATACATGTATAAATCGAACTTTTTAATATGAAAATTCACGATATTTCTTGATGCTAAAGCACATTTGCCAGAACACATTCTTGTAGAAGTAGGTATAGTGGTTGAAGTTCTTACTCAATATCAAAATTGTTTGAATTATTAGATTTAAAAAGATTAATTTTTTTCTGAAAACGATAAATGTTTCTCTTTCGTCAGAATTTCCCTTCCGCTTCAAAACGTGATTACAACGGGGAACTTAAATTTAAACTTCAATTAAAATTTCAAGCAAACCAAATGCACTTGAGGTTTTTCTAAACGAATTAACACAGCAACAGATAAAATAAACAAATTTAAAAATGAAGTAATGAAATAAACTTTACCTTTGCAAGTTTGTCAAAATTAGCAAACAATTCATTCAACATTACAACTAGCTCCTCCGCAGGAACTGTGGAGGCATAGCTTGTAAATCCCACGATATCAGCAAATAGAATACTGCAAAAAATGAATAAATAACTGAAAATTTTAGTTGCTGTGTTACTATTATTAGAAACAAAAACCAACAATGTTGCGGAGGAGATGCTTTCATTTTCCACTTGAGAGAGTTTCACTTTGTTCTCGAGGGATAATCGCTTTGAAACCAGTAGTGTGTCAATTTCACCATTGTTACAAAATTCGCCTCTGCAAGTACGAGTACAAAATAGAAAGCAAATTGAATTGAATTGAAAATTGAAAATTGAATTTAAATTTAAAGAATAAATTTGTGAAAGATGTTCTTTCCATGGGGCATCAGAACTTTTCAAATATGCAACGTGAAACAGAAAAACAAGCTGAAGACTCCGAGAAGAAGAGAAAATTGGCTTAATTATAGCGACAGAGAGAAGGTCTAATCTAAGAAGAACATTGGACATTGCGAAAATAGAATATAAAGGTTTACATATGAAGTTATTATGTTGTTAAATGGCCTCTTGGAGTGCATTTTCCAATACACTTATTATAAAATAACAAAATAAACAAAATAACGAAATATCAAACAAAGCGATGAGTGTAATAATGTTTTTGAGTATTCGAATATCTGTGCCGTATTTTTATTTTTGCGTATTTTTTGGGGTTTGACAGAATACCTTTTTTGCCAAAGATAAATTTTAGCTTATCGTTTTTGCATGTGATCTTTTTTGCACTGAAATGTTTTGGAAACTACGTTAAAAATGGCATCTCGCATCCATTATTGTTTGTGATGCGCATTCAAAGAGATAATGCTGCTCGTTGCGCCCCAGCTTTCCATTCTTATTGCAGAGACCCATCTTTGAAAGTTGGTATCAAACTAATATATATGGTTCTTGTTTGTATCCCGTTTAAACAACACCATATATTTCACTGAGTCTATCTACCAGATTTCTGCATCTGATTCCAAAAATGTTGCTCATATTTTGCTTCATATGAATCAACAACATACTGCACTGTGTTTTATATGTGTCATTCTCATTTGTAAAAACCTCATTTATGTCCACATGGATCCCAGTGGTTTTGAAAAAGACGTCAAACTATTCCAGTTACACTACTATGTTACCCTACTTTACCAAGTGGTAGGCATTATTTCATGGCACTGGGAATAATAGCACTTTCCAAACACACTTTGGTAGGGTAAAATGATCCATCCGTAAATTATGATACCTTTTACAGCAAAATTGGAAGCTTTTGAATGGACTACAAGAACGTTTTTATAAAATCTGCTTTGTAATATTTCATATTTTAGTCCATCGTCGAACATAGCTTTCTCAAAATTTTGGAAACACGAATTATAATTTTTTTGCAAATACGCACCCCATACTTCACAATTATACAAAAGTATTGGTTTGAATAAATTCGAAATAAATACGCAGAGAGATTTGAATAAATTCGAAATTGTGGGAAACATAGCCTTCATATTTTTGATTATATTACTGAGAAATGAGAACATACTTACGAGAAACATAAAATAGAGCAAAAGATCAAACGATAAACAAAATAAATTAAAAATCCAGAATTGAAATAAGGTCTACATAAACGCAATTTATGGCAGACAACACCAGTGACAAAAAACGAAATATGAATTACAAAAACGTGCAAATTACAACACAATAATTGAAGAAACAATAAATAAACAATGAGCACAATAGGCACAATAAACAACAACAAATTAATCAGAAAATAAATTTTAATACCTGCATGATTCATGTTTGTCAATATAAATTTCCCTAAATCCTGATGCTTCTTCTAAAAGTCTGCCATCATTTTTCATGTCTTTTATGATTTTGCTTGCAAGATGAGCAGGAAGCACTGACAATAATAATCGGCGCTGAAAATCACAATAACACAAGTTATTTTATGTATTATATTACATGATTCATCGTGAATAATATTAATTAAATAGTAAAATGTTAAGATGATACATCGATAAAAATATTTGCTTCCGCGATCAATGGTAGTTACATTTTTCAAATCTCCAATTAAAATTTTCAAGAAAAAATTACTGTTTTTTTTGCTTCCATGAAGACATTTTCTATTTTTGATTATGTTTTTGATTCTTTTTTTAACATGAGTCTCGTTCGCAAGGGCGGATAAACGTTTCCGCCATTTTCCCCCAATGTCTGATGCTTGTTTGTAAGACCCTGACTTAAATGACAACAACAACAACAAAGAGTGAAAGTACAGGGAACTTATGTTGTGAGTCTACGCTCTGGTCTGGTCCGGTCCTGTCCAAAACTCTGTCCGGTCCTGTCCGAAACTCTGCTCTGTAACAATTTTTGATTAGTCAAAAGCGTTGGAAAAACCATAATAACGTGGGCATTATATACCGGGGATGACCGTTACTATGCAAATTGCAACATTCAAATGGTTTCCAGTTGTCTTAATGGCTTCTGGAAAATTCAAAAACATGATTTAATTTTATTCTTAACACATAAGTTAATAAACCATATAATAACTTCCTTCGGGCATTACTGTAATTTATTACAGTAACCGCTTCGGGTTAAAATTTTCTGGTAACGCCCTCCGAAACAGTAAATATAGACTTAGTACAAATATCATTCAAATCTGTAATAAAATTTTTTTGTTGTTAATCTATGTTTATCTGTGACTATGTATTTCTTTTTTCTTCTTTTGTTGCGTGTTCTCGTGAAATGCATACACTCGTCAAACCTGTTACCTTGCCTCCAATTTCAAAGGAAACTGGGCAATAGAGAAACATCGAAACTAGACTCACTACATAAGTTCCCTGTACTTTCGATCTTTGCTGTTGTTGTTTTCGCTTCAGTCAGAATATCATTCTAATATAAGGAATATCAGGCGGAGGAGCAAACTAATGACTTTTGTAATGAGCCTACGCCGAAAGACCCTTGAAATTGGAGGCTGGGTACACAGTAACAGGCCAATTGCATCCGTCCAGTTCGGCCTCTTTTTTGCCAATGCTCATTTAAGGTAGAATCATCAGTGTGTTATCAGTCGTTTTAATGAAAGTTAAATATCAAAATAACGAGGAATTGAATTATGATGAAGCACAGTTTATGTAAAAATGATTAGTTTTTCAATAATATAATTCAAGAAAATTTATTTTCATTGCAATATAAAATTAATGGTTTGACTTTGCTTGCAATTTTTTATCATTCTTGCTTTTATTCTAGGATTAATTTATTAATTATTTATCAATCAATTAATAATTACTGATTAATTACTTTATTCTGCAAAAGCAATTAATGTTTCAAAAAATAAATAAAACAAAATTAGAACGAATGTCAATAAATAGGACCAAAATAGAACACACGTAGACAAATGTTGACTGAATTTTCAACTAAAATAAAACAGCTGAGTACTCTGAGATTAAATTCAAAGCCAAAAGAATCACAAAAATCGCACGAAAATCATAAGAAGTAGCAAAGAATCGCAAGAAGTCGCACGTAAGTAACAAGAAGTCAGACAGAGTCGCAAGAAATTGCACATAAATCGCAAAGAATCGCAAAAATAGTATTTCATAAACAACAAGATTCCACAATTAAAATATTTTATCACCATATTTTGCTGAAACATTAATAAAATGGACAATAATTATTCTTTGACAGCTTTCTCCTGCTGACCAAAGAGCATTTTGCGCCTGCGCATCTATGTTGATTTAAAAAATTTGGAAGTTTGCCAGGAAGAAGGTCAATGGATTTCAAACGCCTCTTGCACCCTTGGGAATCGCTCTTTTGTCTTGCAAACCTAGCTGACTGCACACATATGATGCCAAGGATTACTTTCACCAAAGCTCATCGTTGTCTTCATGTTGGAATTATTTTAAAAGATTGAACTATTCTCGCTGCTATTACGAGAAAAAATTACGAAACCGAAGGATTTATTCGTCAGATTTTTTCTCAAAAACTAGACGCAGCCTCATTAAGATTTTTCAAGAAGATATTTAACAACATCTGAGCAAAATAAGAATACCGATGTCATACGCCGGAAAAATTGGGATGATACTTTAAATTTCACTCGTAGTACTGGTAGGCCAACTTGAATAATAACAATGGTTTGAGATTTTCAGAATTCCAGATATCCCCGTACTTGCCTAGTCTATCTCCGAAGCTTATATCACATCGAGAATTTTGTGGTGAATATCTTTCGACATTTATTAAAATTTTGCTGGAAAATTGTTGACAGGAAATTGTCAAATTTTTAGGTCTTTTGCTCAAAATCGAGACGCAGCCTCATCGCAAAACTTTTCAAAATGTATTATTCTGCTCGAATTAGGTATCAGTTATGTCGTAAAAAATTGGATGCGTTGGAAGGAAGAAAATATTCACTTGTTTATATTTTGTTCGTTGCAACTTCCGCCATATTGGTTTTATTTATTATTTGTAGCCTTCACACAATAAACAACGGAGCAAACCTCACTGACACTGGTAGTAATTAGGGTAGGGAGCAATTCCATTATTTATCACTTCGCGGCATTTTTCAAATATGCGACTCATTAACCTCGATTTCAAAACCTGTTCAATGAGCCTGCGCGCGCATCAAAAACATTTTTCCTCTATGCTTCACTGGAGAGGAAGGTAGCAAAACGATGTGTTATTGTAGAAAGTGTTATTGCCATTGTTGATACCAAGGGATTGGCAAAAAATAACAAGAATAGATAAGGATTGAACAAGTATATTACTAATATGAAGAAATTAAATACAAATACGTTTTGAAAATACATTTTAATGGAATAATAGCTGGCGCAAAATAAATCGTAATTTGAATAGATGTATCATTAGCAGTAAAAGAACATTAATTAAGTATTAAAGCATTGTTCAGATATTCACTTGAGGTATACCTAAATCGAACAAAAATACTGGAGTATACAATAAAAGAAGTAACATAGCATGTATTATACTCAAAGCCATAGTTAACAACATGAACAATTCCATGTGTAATATGAGTTAAAAATTGTTGAGACAGGGAGAGTCGAAGAAGGTAGAGATGAAAACGATTGGTCGAAATCGTGTGCCGATTATAGCAGTCTGTGCATTGAAATGCTCAAAACTATGCCAATTTTATCCTGCTTGTAAATGATAAAAGTACAGACAAGAAACAATTCGTTTGAAATGAGCAATGATTTACCAAATTTGCAATAGTTTAAATTTTAGTTAAAGGAACCATCAGTAGAAAGTAGAAAATTTTTCTAACGGGAACTAGGTACAACCTTCATGTAATGTAATAACATACGATGATATAGCAAGCTCAGTTTTTTCCAAATGATTTAATCTGGTACTGCCGTGGGAAACAGTTCGTTATCATTGGCTTATTAAAACAAAACATCAATTAAATTTTTCATTTCTTAAAACGATTAAACACGATAAATAGCTATAACATGTATTCACACTTTGTCATAAATAAGATAAATAAGAGAGGGGTGACAGAGTAGTGGTACCATGGTACCAGAGGGGTGGTGCCTGGTAACAAATTTTGAAAATGGGTGGAACCTGGTACCAAAAGTGGTACCGGTACCGGTACCGGTACCCAGCCAACAACAGTTTTGTCAATGGATGTTTTTGGGAATTTCTAGAACAACTTTTAACAGCACAAACAAAGTTAGTGTTGAGAATAAAGGATATTGCCTAACAGCAACAGGCAGATGCGTGTATGGTTACTGTAACACAGAAGTTGCGTCTTCACTCGTGATATCGTCGAGTAGAAAGCTCTTCATTGCCGACACGAGCGAGCAAGGAGGTTTGCTGTCAGTGGATTTAGAAACTGGAATCAAAAGAATAGTTTTTTAAAATGGTTCTAATTCGTGCACCAGAATTGGGAAGAAAGAAGGATTGTCTTTACAGATATTGGCGAAAGGGAAATAAAGGGGTATAATGCTGGAAGTGAAGAAATTAAAAAATTTTAGGGACAGGAAAATGCAGGTCAGTCGATGGACATTCAGGTGTTACTTCCCTAGAAAAGCCTATGGCAATCACAGGGCAGGGAAAGTCATTGTTTTTTATCGATGGAAACTGTTTGAGGATAGTAACAGGGGTTCAGCCTGTTATCCAGCACTGCCAGATCTTGAGTAACATCTACCAAGCATTCAATATTCATCAAGAAATAATGAAATTTTCGACCACAAGTGGGCTAGAGGATGCATCACCACTGCTCAGTAATGCAAGCAAAATGCTCGATGACATTGTAATGAAAGCAAAGAACTTTTTAAATGTGAACGGCCAATGTCATGGGCCCCGGGGCACTCCCTCTCAGAAGAGCGACAACTCTATTTTCAATCTTCTCCGTGGTCTGCAGAAATTGGGAAACAATGTTGCAAAGCACAAAGCACAATCCAGACCTGAAGTCAGTCGTTAAAATGAAGGCCCTTACCACATTAACCAACAAATATGTCAACGGGGCTTTAAGGGATTTTAACCCGACTCCGACAGTCTTGGATGTGTCCAGAAACTTTGTTGATGCATGTGAAGATACTCTTTATTCTCTGGTGTGTGCAGGCTTCCCATACTACACCAGAGAGAAACGGGGTTACCAGTTGCCTTCTTTGAAAAACATGTCGTACACAGAGCTTGTTGCTGTAAAGCAGGGGAAGCGAAAGATTTACGACTCCAAAACTGAAGCCAATCTACTTCGATATCGTTCAGACTTCGGGCAAGGAATTCGTCAACAGAATATTCGAACCTTTACCACTAAGGATAAGCCTGGAACTTTACCATTTTATATGTATATTACAGAAGATGGTAAAAATACAGATGCTGTGGTTGATGAAGTCAGTATGCTCACAGGTGAAATCAGAGAGAAGAATATTGCAATAAGTGATGTTAAAAACGATGTCGCAAGTAGCAGCAGTGAACGATATGTGTATATTGTTAGACAGCCACCTTAATCACGATTTTGTGGATTTCTTCAGCGGTCTAGAAGAATCGTGACTTGAGCAAAAACTGTGTCTGGTGAGATTTATCATCAAATAGAGGGGGAAGAGTTTGACTTTCATAAGAGCGAAAAAGGCAGGGTTAAGGTAGATGATTTGATAAGTGATGGATCTTCATTCTTTCATCAAGATGACACAATCACCATCTCTGAAGCAGATTATGTAAAGGCTCTACGACTATCGCGAGGGGATAATGACGAAGAGGAAGCATCAGCACATGAAAGCGCCAGGAAAACTGAAGAGTATGCAACAGACGATGACAATTCTGATGACAACTTTCAGCTAAGTATGGCAGCAGGAACAAGGACCCGAAACAGAAGGATGCCTTGCATTTCTCTAATACAATGCATAGTAAATATTTGAACTAGAAAGGCACATGGCAACACGAAAAGATGAAAATCAAAGGTGGTAAAATTGATAATAAATTATTATTATTGTCTTCTAATTATAGTTTATGTTTTAATTCTACCACTGGACATTTATTTGTGATGTTGTAATACAATTTACTACCTCTATGGAATCAACAAGCACAGTCGACAGCGTGGTCTCTATCAATTCATATGTATTAACATTTCATTCGACACAGTTGTTTACTTCGATCAAAATTGGGATTACGTGGTACCACTACTTGCGATTTGGGTGGAACCTGGTACCAAACCTTGTGATACTGGTACCAAAGACACCCCCTGTCAGCCCCCTCCAATGAAGCGAGGCTGATTTCTAATTTTCATCAGTAACGATACAAAAAAGCAGTTTGATTCCAATTATGATTTAACACAATTCTACTACATACGGTTTATCTTATTATACTATGTATAAATTAACATGAAATAATTGCTGATTAATGTTTTATTTAAGGTTTCAAAGAGATGCATTGCTTCAGCTACAGTAACCACCTCCAGTACAATTTATACAACTTAAAGACAATACCAATTAGATAAGTAAAACTAACGAAAATCTCAATGTAAAACTACTTATCCATACAGCAAAGCACCCGCAAACAAGAACCTACTTTTTCACAAACAGACTGTATAAGTTCTTACCAATGTGGAACTGTTACAATTTTCAGGGTGAGGTTTTTATCAAAAGGGTCTATATTTCTACTTGATGTCTAATCCCTAGCATTTGTTTTTGAAAAAATTAAACTGCATATTGCCAAAAAATAGCAAATTTGTCAACTTTATTAAATTTCCTAGTGCACTTTCAAACGACATTAATGCATTTATATCAATATGGTATGTATTAAAAATGGAAACTTATAGCGGTAAAAATTAAATGCACCATTTCATAAAAACATAAAAATTTATCAGTCTGTTTGTGGTTTATATTTCTCGTTGCCTTTTTCTAAAAAATTATTCTGTATGTTCCTAGTTTTTTTAAGGTTTTTTTTGCGGTGTTTTACTGTATCCTAAATATGCAGAAGTATAATTACAAACTTCTGTAACAGAAAAATCAACTTAGACCAAAGCTTACAAAACTTAAGACAACCATGAATTAAGAGACATTCTTGTCAAATACTTCTTTAAATACGTGACATGTCATCAATGATTTATGGGGTATTAAACTTTAGATACTCAATTTTTCATGCACAATCAAATTTTGCACAATCAAAATCTCAAATAATTAAAGAATTTACGGCGACTATTTTCGAGAAAAGGTGGATTTTTATATGGACCTTTTTATATTTTCGCTGATTTACTTTTACTAGTTTCAGATCAAACAAACTCATTGTGCTAATCGAAAAATTCTGTCCATTAAAGAAAATATGAAAATTTGTCCATTAAAATAATTTAATTAAGCTTGTCCTTCTCGGCCTTAGAACTAACATGTGTGCTCTGTTCCGTTGTTGCCTTCACATAATATTTAATGTTCTTTTATCAGTCACATGAAATTATAATAACAAAAAAGATTGCTATGGAAGAGAAGAATGCTAATTTTTTAATATTTGATTAAATGCAACCACTTACACCACTATCTTGTTAATATATTAAAACATTGCAAACGTTTCTTCAGAGCTTTGTGACTAATTTTACCACACTGATTGATGACTCTTTTGTCAGCTTATCTTCTCCGCTCATAGTTGATCCACCCGGCGAAAAGGGACTGGAATCGTCCCTCAAAAAGATGCCCTTGACTTCTTTTCGGAACATAGAACCTGTGCAACTATACAGCAAGACATTTATGGAAGAATTTATGACAACTCCAAGCTTTGCAAGAGCAAATGACTTGTCAACTGTTTTCCATTTTCTTTGATTGGCATCATGTTTACCAAACTCAAGCATAAAAAGACATTGGGCAATACACTGCCAAGCAAGAATGACCAGGAATGTGAATGTGGTAGCCAAAAGCATTCTTGTGATTTGTGCATCTTGAGGATTGTGTTGATTTGATTTGGAAAATTTCCTTGAAGAATTTCGGGCCCTTCTCTTTAATGCATGTATAATACCTGCAGATTAACATATAACATTAAACCTAATAAAATGAAATAGAAACCACTGAATGCAACGAATAATGTTAAAGCAAGTACGATTCTACTAGTCAAACTACGCAAAAACAAACTGAGCTAAAATTGTTAACTGTCTTGATTCATTATAAAATAAAGTTAATTTTGCTAATCATCAAAAATCTGAATACATATATAAACTCTATTGACCAAAATGAACTTTACATTGTTGTTATTTGGCATTATTTAACCCATTAAAAGCTGAAATTTTACACTAAGATGACGAACATAAACAACTGAGATGTGTGTTTTAGTTTGGTTTTCAATTTTCATCTATTTTAACCAAACACATTATCAAACTGAGAGCCTGGTTTTATAAGTCAGCTGGCCCAGATAGACTGGTTGGTTTACGTTTATTTACCTGGAATTAGACTAGCACCGTTAACTGGGGCCTCTTATGGTTTGACAGTTGGGCGGTTTTGTTAATATTTTTGGGACGGTTTACTATTTTTGAAGAAAAATCAAAGATTTTTAATGTGGATGAATAAAAAATGGTGGCCCTTTCAAACAGTTTAGATCTTCGGATAATGGTTTCCAAGATTTTCAAGAGATTTTCAGAAGTTGCCTAACTGCCAGTTTGTCTCATGATATCTTCTTGTTTTTACCAGGAGCAAAATGTAAACTACTACAGCCATTCAACAATTCCTAAATTTCACAATTTTCAAAATTCGATTGTAAAAATAAAAAAAACGCCAATACAGCCAATCTAGTGATTTTTCATTCCAACATACCCCGTTAACCAGTATCTGTAAAGCAGGTAAACGAGATGTGACTCAGCCGGGATCATTTAGAAGGTATTGTATCGCTTTAGCAATTTATAGTATAAATGCTATTTATGATACACATAAGCTCGAAAAATATATTTGATCATCTCGCTAACACTGGCTGTCAAAATGACGAGTGGCCAAATCAATGTTTTCGCATGAAACAACAGCATGAAAATCAGGGTTTTCACACGCTACGCTTTGGCGGGAAAATATTTGTCATTTCATTCACATTTAATTGAAATGAAAAGCGAAATGTTCTAATCCTTTCATTAAAAACTATTTGTTGTTGCAAAGTTTAAGTTATTTTCTTAATGAAAAGATTAAAATAATATTTCACTTCTTAATTTAGTGAAACGTGAATGAATTGACGAATATTTTACTGCCAAAACAAACGATGATTTCCTTGGTTTGTCTTACTTTTGTTGTGTAAATATAGCTGACAAGGCCTCCTGAGACTTTTGGCCACCATTTCTAGCAAGTTACTGCAGTGAATTTCGAACGAAAGTGTATAATAGATTGGATCTATGAAGCTATTCGCAATTATTAGAGTCCTGAAAATCATTATTTTGAAATGGCATTAAAATTTTTTATGCTTTAAATGAGGCCTTGAACAATAAATGTTTTCCGAAAGTTTTATTACAATAACTAACAAATAAGTAACTAATACCAACGATGAAGTGTGGTTAAAAATATTTTTATTAAATAATGACATTTTATAAATTGATTAGAGTTAAAAAAAAAATATTATTCTTGAAGAAATGCAGTTCAGAGAAACAGTTCAGTTCTAAATGTGCCAATATCATTTTCTGGGAGTTTGAATTATTCGAAAGCTTAAATCATGAGTGAGGTTGGGGAGAAGCATTTTCTACATTTCCAAAAGATTTGGGGGATACAGTTGGTTTTTTTTGCCAACCACACTCTTAAAAAGTAATGGACTTCCCACTCTTGGATCATACAGGAAACGCGTCCAATTTTTAGTTATTTTTCAATAATCGAACTCGAACATTATAAAAGTGCTTTACTGAATCCCTCATGACAATGTTTAAAAATGCAATCTTGTAGATGTCTAAATGGGCTGTAATTCGCCACCAGAAGGTTTCTATTATGGTTCAAAATTGTAATTTAGATAAAATTTTGGATTCCTTCGGAAATAGTTTAAAAATATTGCTGTTAGTTCTGGTGTATGTTTTGTGGATGGATTAAATTAAATTAGGTGTTAAATGTATTTGGTAAGAACTTATTCGATACTGTAGAAAATTGTAATTGAGCAAGGATCTTTCAGGAGAAAGTACATTTCAGCCTGCTACAAGACCCCATTTTACGAATTTAGGAATTGGATGCAGAGATCCAATCCGCACTTACTCAAAACTGTATCTCGAAACGGTCACAACGCTTGGCTTTAAGAGAAGAGAAAATAACTTTGGAAACATTGCATGTGATGGAAGCAAGTTGTGAAACTCAAGAAACAGGAATAGAGGACAGTTTGGAATATAACGCTAAAAACTACTGAGGAAATATTTTGTGCGGAGAAAGATGAAAACAATCTTCCAGAAACTGTGGATTCGACTGACCTCAAAGAATTGCTGACCCTTAATTGGAAAACATGCCTAAAATGAAAAAGCAAAATCACTTTCAAAAATGTGCTGACGAAGAAAGCAACGACATAACCATGATTTTTCAAAACACTACAAAACTGAGAATAAATTATAACATGTTCATCAGGTGTATGATAAAAAACACTGTTTGCGTGGCAAGAAGAGACGCCGTTTAGTTGTGAAGTCTGGAGCTCAACAAGCCCGAAGGGTTATGTTCTATTAAAGCAAAAAAGTCTTCCAAACAAACGACGGCCATGAACAAAAAAGCCCCACTCCATGGACTTTCCCGTTAGCAGTCACTGTGGCTGCAAAATTTCACTGCAATTTCTCAACGAGCCTTTAAATTTCAGTAACATTAAAATTCCAATCATTTAAACTTTCTGGTGCTAACGGGTCTGCATTAAAATTCGATAATACCACGCACGTGACATTTCTCTTTTGAGTGTGGGAGCACCATTGAACAAAGCAAGATGTTTTTGCGCGGGAAACAAATAAAACGAAAATGGCTGCTAAGAAATCAAGCAATCACTCAAATCTAGCAATACCGATGGATTCGTCTGCAACAGACTTGTCAAATAGGATAATGAATGAAATTGGAGTAAGTATTAATAGAATCGTACATGCAGAGAAGTAGGAAGCATTTGAATAGTGGAGGGGCACAACATTTTAAGGGCACTTTGACCACACCCAGTTTTATAAGAACCACGCCCTAAATGCTACTCTCTCATTTCTTTTTATAGCAATGATCTTTATATAAGCATATAGTCGAATCAAACAATGCAACATATTTAATATTATTTGAAATATAACAAATATATACATATTCAAATACTATTCAAAACATAACATTAATAAACTGCTTAAAAAGTCAGCAAATTATTCCTGAAGCTAGCTAATGGCTCACGCTAACTAAATGCTAACTAATCTAATAAACTGCTGCTCTACATTGAACAGACCAGTTTAGCCCTTATATTACCCTCAAAAGAAACTTCCAGCTGTTCCTCAGATAAAGATTGATGAAACGTATATATACAATATATCCTATGAAACGTATATATAATATATCCTATAAAACGTATATATACAATCTATCCTATAAAACGTATATATACAATATATCCTATAAAACGTATATATACAATGTATCCTAAAAAACGTATATATACAATATATCCTATAAAACGTATATATACAATATATCCTATAAAATTTTGTATAACCACGCCCTTGGACTCTCGGAGAAGGCTGGAAATGGCCTTTTGGCATTTTAATATGTCATGAAGTTTTTGAAAATCAACGATCTCAAGCAGTATTT
>JAYJMH010079972.1:0-61193 GCA_036873815.1 Phacellophora camtschatica | reverse complement strand
TGGAATCACGTATGAAAGGATACAGATATGGGCATAGAAACAGTTTCAACACTTGGCTTACAACAATGGAGAGATTTATTTTCAAAAGCAGGCATAATCGGTGAAATGTTGCTCTTTTTAGGGGCAATAGCATTATTTATAGCGATTTACAAAGTGCTAGAATTTTTCTTTATCGGTATTTTACCTTTTCACAGGGCAAAACAAAAACCTCTTGTATATTTTGAAGGTTATCACGGTATTGCAGCCCTTGAAGCCCGTGGGGCAGAATATGTCAGCTATTTAGAGCGAGGCTTGGTATTTTTAAATATTATTACTGCAGTTGCACCGTTATTGGGGTTATTGGGAACGGTAATGGGTATGATAGAGGCTTTTCAAACAATGGCCAGCTTGGGCGATGTGGTCAATATATCTAATTTAGCAGGCGGTATATGGAAAGCCTTGCTGACAACCGCATTGGGTTTAAGTATTGCCATTCCCACAATGATTTTTATGATGATATTGCAAAAGGTCATTGATAAGCATATTACGTATATCAATACGTTATTATTTTCCGAACAGATTGAAAAAATATAAAGCATTAGCAATTTGATAAAATTTGAACGTAAATACGCAAAAATAAGTTTAACACCTCTGGTCGATGTTGTGTTTATATTACTGATATTTTTTATGGCAACACTGTCTTTGTCAAAGGTAAAATCGGTAACATTTTCCGTACCAAAAACCTATATAGAAAATCCAATTCCTGTAAATGAAAAATTATACATAGTAACAGTAGACGAAGACAGAATGTTTTTTAAAGATATAGAGTTTAATACTTTGGATGATATGGAATTTTTTGTTATGGATAAGGATGATAAAGATATGGAATGGGGGCTTGTGCCGTCTGATACCACATCAACATTACAATATCTAAGGGTATGGCGACGATTGTATGCGTTGGGCATTGTGCCAAAAGTAATACCGGAAATACAGCAAAAACAAACACGATAGGCACACCATAATGATACGAAAAACAAAATTTATATCCATATCATTAGATAATGCAATATTACCGTTGATAAATATTGTCTTTTTAGTATTGATATTTTTTCTAGTGGTCGGCAAATTTCATACTAGCAAGCAAGACACCATACAAACTTCAAAATTGTATGTCCTACAAGACTACAACGCAACGGAAAAAATTGTGCGAATCAATGAAATGGGAAAAATGATTTATAAAGGCAAACCTTTGCGAATATGGGATGTGCGGTCTTTTAGAAATAAAAACATTACAATGTCCGTAGATAAATATTCTAATGCCCGCACATTTTTAAAAGCCCTAGAATATTTAAAAAAATCGGGGGCGAAAAATATTCGTGTGGTCGTTGGTCTGGATAAGGCATTATAGGGGGTATCGATGAAATTTCTGTTGAAAAAAGAAAGAAATAAGCTGTTACAATTGGCAATACTATTTTATATAGCCTGTATTATTGGGATTGTTTTTTTTGTTTATGACCCGCATTTTGATTTTATGACCCAACAGCAATTAGATGACATTGCAATTACGGTGGATACTTCTGAAATTATAGATTCGGAAATAGATCCATTTTTTGATATACAGCCTGTTTATATAAAATAATATATTTTTACATTTTATTATATTTCAACAGCATAATCTTTTGTTTGGGGTTTTAAACATACACAGATACGGTATATTATAGAAAAAATCGTGCGTATTACATTGTAAAAGAGTATGTAAAAAACAATACTGTCACAAAACATCTGAAAAACATTTTATTCTTTGACAGATACTTGTTTTACTTAGTATAATAATTATAATAAGGAGATAATATGACGCAGATAATAAAAGGTATATTTTGCAATATGCTTTTGGCGGTATTTTTAATAATACAAGGATTATCTTGTCCGCTGAATGCAAAAAGCATTGTAGATGATGAATTTTGGCAAATGGCCACCATAGATGATGTGGAAGGGCTGTTGCGACGCAGTAAAAATGTGAACAAAACAGATGCGTTAGGCAGAAGTTTTTTGATGTGTGCGGTAAAAAATACCAGAGATATTGATATTATAAAAGTATTGATACAAAAAGGTGCCAATGTCAATCAACAGGATAACAACGGTACAACGCCTTTGCTGGCGGCGGCTGCACACAATGATAACCCTGATGTTATTGCTTTGTTACTGGATAACGGGGCAGATGTTGCATATAAAAACGAATCTGGTAATGCTTTGATGGCTGCAGTCGGCAGCAACACTAATCCCAATGTAATGCGGTTGTTAATACAAAAAGGGGCTGATTTATCAGGAAAAAACGCACACAATCAAAATATGCTTATGGTTGCAGCGGCAAATTCTGAAACTGTTCCCATTTTGAAAACTCTTGCCTCTGCTATTGGTAATATAAATGCCGGTGATGAAAACGGGGAAACCGCATTATCTGTGGCTATATCCTTGAATGATAATATAGAAGTATTGAAAACTCTGTTGGAATTAGGGGCAGACATACATCAGAAAACCCCCGAAGGGACAAATGCCATATTATTGGCGGCTGCCTATGGGGATTTGGATACATTAGAGCTGTTATTGGATAACGGGGCAGACATTAATGATAAAAACGCACAGGGTAAAACTCCGTTGATGATTGCGACACAACAATGGATTGCCTCTAATGGCGTTAAAAAAGATAATGTATTGTTTTTATTGGAACGCAATGCCGATGTTATGGCGAAAGATATTTCTGGGCGTACGGTTATGGATATTGTGGATTTCCTTAGGAATATGCCTGATATGGAAGAATATAAAATATATGAAATGATTCAATCTAAATCCCAACAAGTGGTAAATATTCCGTAAAATTTTTAAATGCTTTAGACATAAAAAAAAACTCTTGTTTCCAAGAGTTTTAATATGGAGCGGGCAAAGAGATTCGAACTCTCGACCTTCTCGTTGGCAACGAGATGCTCTACCACTGAGCTATGCCCGCCTAGACATAAAACTAATATACAACTTTTTATGAATTATGCAAGCCCTTTTTTTAAAATTCACACAATATTTTTATAATATTCTTTTGTGACTAACTAAATGTTTGAAATATTGACATTTTTTACTTTTTACTGTATTTTCATAAGTCATATCAACAGTATTATTACAATAGGAGATTTGTCTTGAAAACAAACACACCAGAATATGTTGTTACAGCTTTATATAAATTTGTAGCACTTGATAATTGTGAAGAATTACAAAAAACGTTCAAAGCGTTTTTCCAAAAACATAATATATACGGTACAATATTATTGGCAAAAGAGGGCATAAATGGCACCGTTGCAGGATCTGATGAAAGCATAAAGGCTTTCCATACATTTTTACGCAGCGATTCACGCTTTGCTGATATTGTTACCAAAGAATCGTGGGCAGAAACTGCACCATTTCAACGTTTAAAAGTCCGCTTGAAAAAGGAAATCGTAGCATTGGGCGAAGACAGTGTTGACCCGACGAAAATTGTTGGAACATATGTAAATCCACAAGACTGGAATACTGTTATATCACAAGACGATATTATAAATATTGATACACGTAATGATTATGAAGTTGATATTGGCACGTTTAAAGGGGCAGTTGATCCAAAAACAAAAACGTTTAAAGAATTTAAAGCGTTCGTTCGTGAAAATTTAGATCCAAAGAAAAACAAAAAAGTGGCTATGTTTTGTACAGGCGGTATCCGATGTGAAAAAGCGTCTACATTTATGTTAAACGAAGGCTTTGAAACGGTATACCATTTAAAAGGTGGAATTTTACAATATTTAGAAGACGTTCCGAAAGAGGAAAGTTTATGGGAAAATGATTGTTTTGTTTTTGATGACAGAGTATCCGTTACCCACGGGTTGGAATTGGGGCAACATACGGAATGCCATGCGTGTCGTATGCCCATCAAACCCGAAGATATGAAGAAAGACAGCTTTGAATTGGGCGTATCGTGTTTTCATTGCATAAAGGATACTGACGATGCTTTCAAAGACAGAATGCGGGAACGTCAAAAACAAATAAAATTGGCGAAAGACAGGGGCGAAAAACATTTTTCTGTTGAGGCGTATCACCAAGGAAAAAACCGCAAAGAAATCCAAAAAGAAAACGCAAGACAAGCCTCTATACAGGCGTAAACGCATATCTGGATAAAGGCACAGAATATACTTTGTGCCTTTTCTTTTTTATGCAGATAAAAAATGAGTATAGTTAAATCATAAAACTTAAATCACAATATGGAAATCAATACATAAAACCAAAGCCTAAAGTATAAAACCAAGGCTAAAAAAACAAGCAAATCAAGACCGAAAGCACCAATTTAAAAGAAAAAAGTAATAAAATAGAATAAAAGCAGGCAAAAAGGATACATACTATGGGACGAATATTTTACAAATACGACAGATTCGGTGTACGACAATGGCGTAACAGTGTTTTGTTGCTGTGTTCGTTTGTCTTTATATTGGCAACGTGTTGTCTTAATGCGTGGTTAATATTAGATGCCGAAATACAGGCAGGCAGTGGCGGCAATGTAAACGATATGCAAGACGCATTATGGTTAATGATAATGGCAACAACAACGGTGGGTTTTGGTGATGTTTATCCTGTCAGCGGTATCGGACGCATATTTACGGGCTTTCAATCCTATATAGGATTGACGGTGCTAGGGTTTTTAGGGGGTATCACCTTTAAGGCTTTGTTTGGATTTTTTGAAACGGATGTTGAAAACAGCGAATTGCGTAATATGAATGCGGAATTATTGCGAAAAGTAAACAATATGGAAGTAAAGTTTGATCTAACGACAAAAAGTGTTGATATTCATACCCATGGTATTAACCACGTTATCGAACAAAAAACCATAACAGACGGTAAAGAAGATACTATTTATACATTTGGAGTAGATGATTCAAAATTTTATGTGATTGCGGTTAATGGGTATCACAACGGATTCCCATATTGCAGTTGGTATGTTCGCAAAGATTTTGCAGATTCAAAGGAATTGTTTTATCATTTAATAAAACATAATGCCCAATCGGCAGAAAATTCACGCCCTTTGAAAAAGCTTTTTACTAAAAAATAAGTATATAATTTAAAGGCGTGCCTATGATGAAAATATTTCAGGTGCGTCTGTATTTTTTACAGAAAACTTTCAGCTAGAATCTATTCAACAAGTATCTATTCAGCGGGTATTTCTTATGTGGCATTTTTATTATCAAACATTTCATCCACGGGTAAAAATGGGCGGGCTGGACATACGGCAGGCACGGAATCATTTGATTGTATTACGGCGGTTTCCAGTGCAGATATATCTAAATTCCAATCGTCATACCCCGTTGCTATTCTGTGGTAATACGCAGCGTCTGTTGGTTGTATAGAGTCGGTTTTTTGCGTGTACGATACAACCGTGTAGGATGTGGAATCTAAGACAGTGGAAAAGGTGAATTTTTCATAATTACGCTCATAAGAATCCAATATTTCTTCGTCTTGTGGGCTTATCCAATATAACGCCCCTGTTACTTTGCTGTTGGTGTCTGGGCGAATATTAGCATGCTTGTTAAAACATAATCGCCATTCGTGTAATGTAAAGGGGCATACGGGGGTACTGTCTGTGCAGCGGTACTCCATTTGTGCCTTTGATAGATTAGACCCATAAGCAAAATAAAGCTTTTTTTCCATAATATTTCCCTTTTCATTTTTAGTATTATTGTTTTCATCTATTTTTTTAGTATTACATTTTTATATTCACAGAATATAAAGTATTTTATTTGATGTGTTATCTTATCTTCTTTTTATAGCTGTATTTTTCTGTTCAAACAATCCCAGCAATTCCCCCATCATAACATCCGCCAATGTATCGGCATTTTTGATGGTAACGGCGTGGTTGTAATATTGGGTTACGTCATGACCGATTCCGACTGCCAATAAATCAATACTAGCATCATTTTCAATAATCTCAATCGTATCCCGTAAATGGGTTTCTAAATATGTACCGGGGTTATGGGACAAAGTAGCATCATCAACGGGTGCTCCATCGGATATAACCATCAGTATTTTTCTGTCTTCGGTACGTGGTTTTAAACGTCCATATGCCCATTGCAAGGCTTCACCGTCAATGTTTTCCTTTAAAAGTCCCTCACGTAACATTAACCCAAAGTTGCGTTTTGTACGGTTATAGGGATCGTTCGCAGATTTATATACTATATGTCGCAAATCATTCAGTCTGCCTGGTTTGTCTGGCATTGCGTTTTCTTGCCACAGAGTGTAACTTTGCCCGCCTTTCCAGCCCACTGTTGTAAAGCCTAATACTTCTACTTTTACGCCACATCGCTCTAGGGTACGGGTTAAAATATCCGTTGCCATTGCTGCTATGGATATGGGGCGACCCCGCATAGACCCGGAATTGTCTATCAATAACGTAACAACCGTATCCTTAAAAGGGCTGTTGTCTTCTTTTTTAAAGGTTAAGGATTGCAGAGGGTTGGTTATCACACGGGTAAGTTTTGCCGTATCTAGTAAGCCTTCTTCTAAATCAAATTCCCACGATCGCAGCTGTTGTGCTTGTAATTTACGCTGTAATTTGTTTGCCATACGCGATACCAATGCGGTATAAACCTGCAAAATATCATCCAGTTTCGCCCGTAAAACGTCCAATTCCGCATCGTCTGCTAAATCGTTCGCCGTTTCTACTTTATCATAATCGTATGTATATGCTTTGTATTGGGGGACATATTCCACTGTGCCATCATTGTGTAATATGGGATTGGCATCCGCATTATCCGTATCGGCAGATTCCATATCTGATTCCGTATCGGCAGAATCTGGGGATTCCCCTGCAACAGTTTCTTCGGAGTCCGCTTCATTTAATCCATCTTCGTTGCTGGATTCTTCTGTGTCCGATTGGGTTTGCATATCTTTGGAATCAGATTCATTGTCGTCATTATCTTCGTCTTGGGGTTCGGATTGTGTGTTGTTTTGTGTGTCAATGGGCGTTCCCAACAACGCCTGCAATAACAAATTGGTGTTATGTGCAAATTTTTCTTGATTGCCGATATGCTGTTTTAAACTGTGCAAATTTTGCTGCAATGTGCCATCTAACTTATCCAAAAACATTTCCGTTAATGCCTTTGTGCTGTCAGGGGGTGTTTTATTGCAAAATATTTGGCGTGCAAATAACCGCAAGGCTTCAGGCCAGCCATTTTCGCCTAAATGTTGTGCGGTATAGGCAATGTCCATTCGTTGATACCGCATATCAAGGGCGTGGTCTACATTATCGCTAGCGCCTTTGTATAAAGTATCGCCTTGGGCTTCTATGCGGGCATCTTCTAGGGCTTTGTACAACAAGGCTTGCGTTTCTTCGGCAGGTTTTGCCCGTTCAAATATTTCTGAATCGTGAAAACGATGGGAAAACGCAATAAAATCCGCCGCCCCACGGGCATTTTGTATATCGGCAACCGCTTCGGATTTCGGACGGGGCAGACGCACGGAATCCCCAAATTGTGATCCGTCACTGTTTGCCCCAAAGGATATATTTACGTCTTGGTTTTGTGTGATAGCACGATAGGTTGCCGCAATGCGTTTTTCCATCATATCAATGGTATCAATCCAATTGCCTTTAGCATCCTTATCAATCGTAATATCCCCATCAGAGGTTTTTTGATTCATATCGTATTCCCTTAAATATCCTTATATGTATATACGTGTATCATTATGTGTGTGGATATGCCTTATGCTGATATATCTTGCCCAAAACAGCGTTGGTAAAATTCTGCGACAATAGGGCGTTCTGTTTCATCGCATTTATTTAAAAATGACACACGGAACGCATATGCAATATCATCAAAAATCAATGTGTTTTCTGCCCACGATAATACGGTACGTGGGGACATAACCGTTGAAATATCACCCCCCATAAAAGCACTGCGAGTCAGGTCGGCAGTTGCAATCATATTGTTTAATATTTCTTTTTCTATCGTGTTATGTTTGTTTGTCAATATGTTTAATTCTTGTGTTCTGGAAAGATAATTTAATGTACAAACAATATTCCATCTGTCCATTTGTGCTTGGTTTATCGGTTGTGTACCGTGATACATTCCTGTGGTATCGCCCAATCCAACAGTATTAGCGGTTGAAAACAATCGGAAAAAATTATGCGGTGGAATAACTTTGTTTTGGTCTAACAATGTCAATTTACCTTCGTTTTCCAACACACGTTGTATAACAAACATAACATCTGGTCGTCCTGCATCATATTCGTCAAATACCAATGCCACTGGGTTTTGTAAAGCCCACGGCAACACCCCTTCTTTGAAATGTGTGATTTGTTTACCGTCTTTTAAAACAATGGAATCTTTACCAATTAAATCAATACGGGAAATATGGCTGTCCAAATTCACCCGCATACAAGGCCAATTTAAACGGGCAGCTATTTGTTCAATATGCGAAGATTTTCCTGTACCGTGATAGCCTTGCACCATTACACGCCGATTATGGGAAAACCCTGCACAGATTGCTTTTGTCGTATCGGCATCAAAAACGTATGTGGTATCAATTTTTGGCACCATTTGTGATTTTTTTGAAAAAGCCGGAACTTGAAAATCGCTGTCAATACCAAAGGCATCTCGCAAGGATACAGTTATATCAGGGGCATCAAGCCCGATTTCTTCTTGTATGGAATAGTGTGTCATTATTTTTCCTTTGTGTGCATTTTTTTCGTGGTTGTTTTATATGTGCATTTTGCGTAGGTTGTTTTATACGGGTCGTTTTAATATTTGTAACAATTTTATGGTTGTGGTCTTTGTCTTTATATTCATTTTACAACCCAAGACAGTTGCTAATTTTGTATTTCATATTATACTATATAAAAACACCCATTTTTAAAAGATGAAATTACAATTTTTATGAAATTATTTTGATATTAAGCAAGCATAGTTCGTTATTTACCAAAGATTAAGTAAATATAGCGTGGCGTTCACCAAAGACTGCCCAAAAATTAACAAGTATTAACCAAAAATTAACCAAAATTAACAAGGATTAAGTATGACAGATAAAACAACAAACAAAAAAACCTATGATGAAATATTACAATCAGAACTAGAGTCCGCCTTTTTACCCCGTGATAGCGATGCAAAAATAGGCGTTATAAATGATTCCCAAAAACACAGGGGGCATTTAGGCGATAATGGAACAGGGCAAAGCCATTACACTGTCATAGTAATTTCAAAAGTATTTAAAGGGGTAAAACCAGTTGAAAGACAAAGAGAAGTTTTAAAACCTATCCAAAAATATGTGGGCGGAACAAAAATTCACGCTTTATCCATACAATGCAAAATCCCCAAAGATTAGAATAAATCTGACCTTTGGGGATGGATTGCAACTAGATATATTTTTAAAGATTTAGAAGTTATATCTAACGCCGACACTGTATGTTGTATCCGCATTATCGTATTCCATAACGTCCATTAATTTTTGCACAGCTATTTTTGCATGAATATCAACGTTATCAAAATGTTTTGCCGTAACGCCTGCGGATGTTTCCGTACCAACAGATGCAATCGACGAATTTATTGCGGACATTCTGGTTACACCTGCATTACCGAATACTTTATGGGTAAGTTCTACATCAATTTTCTGCCCTGTGTAATATACCGAAAGCCCTGCATTGGCTACCGCTCCGGCTATCGGAATAGATTTCCCTGCTTTCGTTGTGTCAATGGTTGATTTCACCACTTCCATAGAGCCGATTTCAATATCAAGACCTATAAAAGGCTCTATAGTAACTTTTTTAATGGGCAGACGTAAATTAAAGTATGTGCCAATTTGTTGTAAAGTGTCTTTTGTTTCAATTTTTGCAGTAATGGGCGATATAAATCCATTAAAATCAATAACCCCGCCTGCGTTCAGAGTGGTTGTTCCGGTGCCTGTTCCCAATAATAATCCTAATTTTGCATACGACCATACTTTGTCATACATATATGCAAATCCTGTTCCAGAAAATTTCCAGTCAATTTTTGTACTGATAATTTTTTGCCCCGTTTTTTTACCGTCCCCAACTTCACCTTTTAATTTGTTGGTAAAGTCTACCAATTCTTTATAGTTAGCATCGGTTTCTTTTAAATCTTTGATATCATCGGCTTTTTTATATGTATCATATGCATCTTTTACCGTTTTGAAATCGTCAAGACTTTTGCCACTGTTTTTAAATTGCTCTAATTGTTTTACCATTTCATCGGATGCGGATTGGTTTGCGTCTATTTTTCCTACAATGCCAATAAGTTCTGTTAATTTTGTATTGATGTCTACGGACTTGTTGGCAGTTACTTTTGGTTTTGCATTTTTAGAAAAAGCATTTAGACCTGAAGTATTTAGCCCCGAAGTTTTTACAGCTGAAGTTTCATCTTTATTCTTTTTGTTGAATTTGGTTATTTCATCGTTTAATCGTTTTTGAATCAATGAAAAATCGTTAGAACCGCTGAAATTGGTAATTTTAAACGAGTGCATGGAATTTGTTTGTGTTGTATAAGACACAATGGCATCTTTTTTGGAAAAAACATTTCCTGATGTATCGGTACTAGAAGATATATCCCCCTTTGTTGACCAACCGCTTTTTTGACCTAGAGCGTTGGGTTCATTGGCAAAAACAGTGCTTGCAAGCGTTAGGGCAGATATAGAATACAGGATTTTTTTCATAATATTTCTTTCTTTATGGTAATAAATTTTATTATTTTTTAACTATACACGCCTTGATTGAAAAATACAATAAAAACAAATACTTATTTTTATTTTTTTGCACTTTTCACAGCTATATATAATAAAAACAATGCCTTATTAAAGGTATGTCAATGTTTAATCATCGCCTTCACCGGGGTTAGGGCTGAAATGTTCCATTTTACCCGCCACACCTTTCCAATTATCGGCATCGGCAGGGGGTGTGCGTTTTGCATAAATTCCAGGCCATTCTTCACCATATTTACGGTTCATTTCCAACCAAGGATGAGAATCTGGATCCGTATCGGGTAATATAGCCTCTGCGGGGCATTCTGGTTCGCATACACCGCAATCAATGCATTCATCTGGGTTTATCACCAACGTGTTTTCCCCCACACGAAAACAATCCACAGGGCAAACTTCTACACAATCCGTATATACGCATTTAATGCAGGCATCAGTAACAATATATGTCATTTTAATCTCCTTGTTTTTATACTATTTTAATGACGGAAATGACGCATATTTGTAAATACCATTGCCAAGCCCAATTCGTCGGCTAGTGCGATTACATCCTTATCTTTTACAGATCCACCGGGTTGTATTATTGCTGTTGCTCCTGCATCGGCACATACTTGCAATCCATCACGGAACGGGAAAAACGCATCAGAAGCGACAATGGAATCTTTAACCTTTAAGTATAAATTCCCTTTATCTCTGGCAATGTTCGCACTGTCTATACGGCTCATTTGTCCTGCTCCTATACCGACAGTTTGCCCATCACGCGCGTAAATAATTGCGTTGGATTTAACATATTTTATGGCTTTCCAACCAAATAACATATCCGCCCATTCGGTTTCGGTAGGTTGGCGTTTTGTTACGACAGTGCAATCTTCTCTGGATACCATTTTACTGTCCCTGTCTTGTACCAATAATCCATTATTTAAATATTTTACAACCTTTGCATTGATACGTGGGTTTGCCACAGCGTGGGTTTCAATAACCCGTAAATTTGGTTTTGCCATAAATATAAATTTCGCTGCTTCGGATATTTTTGGTGCGATAATGACCTCTAAAAACATATCGCTAAGTTTTTGTGCTAGAGCTTCATCAATTTCAGCATTAAAGGCAACAATGCCGCCAAATGCAGATAATGGGTCGCAAGCTAATGCTTTTTCCCACGCTTCTAGCGTATCGGCTCCGCTGGCAATACCGCAAGGGTTGGCGTGTTTTATAATTGCACACGATGGCTGTTTGTATTCACAGACAATTTCAAAGGCGGCGTCCCCGTCGTTTAAATTATTAAAGGACAATTCTTTGCCTTGTAATTGGGTTCCGTTCACCATAGAAGGGTTTTGGTCATTGGTTGTATACAGTGCCGATTTTTGATGAGGGTTTTCACCATATCGCAAAACTTGTTTTAATGACGCTGATTGGAACAGGGTTTCTGGAAATTCTTCTTCTAACTGCTTGGACATCCAATTTGAAATATTTGAATCATATTGTGCAGTATGTTCAAAGGCTTTTAATGCCAGTTTTTGTCTGGTTTCAAAAGTTGTAGAGCCTAAGTTCTGTTGTAATTCTTCTAGTACCAAATCGTATTGTTCAGGGTTGGTAATGATTGTTGTATATTTGTGATTTTTTGCACAAGACCGCACCATAGACGGTCCACCAATATCAATGTTTTCTATGCATTCAGAAAAATTTGCACCGGATTCTACGGTTTTTACAAAAGGATATAAATTAACCACTACTAAATCAATTTTTGAAATGTCATGGCTTTCCATTGCCATAATGTGTTTTTCATTTTCTCTATCTGCTAAAATACCACCGTGTATATTGGGGTGTAATGTTTTTACACGACCATCCATTATTTCAGGGAATCCCGTATGAGAACTAACATCAGTTAAGGCGATACCAGCTTCCTTTAATACTTTTGCCGTACCGCCCGTTGACAGTATTTGTATTTTGTGTTTTGCCAAGCCTTTGGCAAAATCAATTAGTCCTGTTTTATCAGATACAGATAACAAAGCACGCGTTATTTTTTGAGATGATTGAGTCATAAAATTCCTCTTTTGTGTAATTTAATATGTGCTATATATACTGTATATATAATAAAAAATCAAGTAATGCCTTGATATGAATTATGCTTTGTATTATCGGTATAGATTATATTTTACATTCCGCGTGTGTTATGTCTTTTGTTTTGTAAAATATTGTGTAAAACATAGTACGTATCAGCACAAAATTTGATTAAAGGCAGTATGAATAATTGATATGTACAAGGTTATTTATTTAATAGGTTTTTTTATTTTATAGTAAATTTATTTTGAGGGGATATAATAAATTTTCCAGTTTATTTCTTGTTTCGCATTGGTTGTTTGCTGTCTGATAACAATTTGATGGGTAGATTGCTTGTTTTGATTGTGGGTATAGTATATACTTGGTTCAATAGATATATCTCCATTTTCAACTTCTAACTTAAAGGCGTGATTTTTGGAACGCATAATACAAATATTTGGAGATTGTGTTTGGGACACTTGTACATTAGGATGCAAATGAAAACGAACAATAAAAGAGTATATACCTAATATATTTTTTAAAATATCTTTGCCAATAATGGTAAGTCCATCAGGTGATATTGCAATAGAACGTTGTACTTTATCTGCATATCCAATATTAGTATACCCTGAATGGCTAGCCTTTAGCAAAGTCCAATCTTCAATGGCTTCAATTTTGTGTGTATTTGAATATTGCCAATCGATGACAGGAGACTTCCCCTCAATTCCTAAGCTGGAAAAAGCCCCCAAAGAGCATAAAGGCTCGTGCATAGGGTGGTCTTGTGTGGGTGCAAAACCGCAATTAACTATAAACGGTATTGTGCCATAGTGCAATTCCATTGCCAGCAGCCCCATAGTATCATTTTTTGTCAGAGAACGGGTTCCTCCATCAAAAAACAAGGTGGTTTTTTTCTGTTTATGGCGATACATACCACTATTTTGCAATATAGATGGGTAGCCTTTTGTATTGGCAAGTTCCAATATACGTTCAAATGATATGGTATTTGTATAGCCCGCTGCCATATTGATAATATTTTTATTAGGACCAACAAAAAATTGTAACACTTGTGCCAGTTGCTTTATTATGTTGTCTAAGTCTTGAGGAATTGGCAATTCTACTTTATATAGACTGGAACGTACCATAATGCAAGATTTTAAAATACTAACCTGTGTTGGGATGTGCATCCATTTATTAAAACCATCTTCTTTAATAAACTTGTGCAAAAAATCAATAAATTTTTGCAATCTCCAATTTAAAGATGTTTGCATTTTGCCTTCGCTGATAATTGCATCGGTTACAATTAAAGCCCGCAGAGTTGTTATACGCTGCAAGGGGTCTTTGGGTGTGTCTTCAATAAATCCAAGATGGTGATAATGACTGTTAATAATATCCGCAATTTTTTCTTTGTCCGTCATGCTAAGGCTATAACGTAAAAAGCCCCAATGGGCAGTTAAAACATTGATACGCCTGCCAACAATATCTGCACGCCATGCAATTTTGTCTGATGGAGCGGGGTAATACTTATCCCATAAGAAAATCCATTGTAATGCTTTTTGTTGTTTTTGTGTGTCGTTGGATGTTGCCACATCATAAAGCCAATCAAAACTGTGTGCGTATTCCCACCATGATTGAGGTGCGTTCTCTACGTACCAAGGGCATTGGGATTGATATGCATTGTGTCCGTGCCAATGGTAATGCCCTTGTAAAATATCATTTCCCTTTGCAGAATTACCAATCCAACACATTGGTGTTTCAGGGGTGAACTTTAACGCTGGCTGTTGGTGAATAAATGCTTTATATACGGGCTTTATTAAAAAAACCAGTTTTGTGAGCATATAATTAACATATTGGAACATTGAGTATACTCGTTTTAATAATGATTTATCTGTGATAATTGTGTTACCCACGCAGAGTTGTTATATTTTGTTTGTACTGGGATACGCCGCCTTTGAATGTTGCTGTGCCTGCTACTAACACATTGGCACCGGCTGCAATGACCAACGGAGCGGTTTCTGCGGTGATGCCCCCGTCCACTTGCAGATCAATGGGGCGGTGGGTAGAGTCAATGATTTCACGAATAATAGAAATTTTTTCCAATTGGTCGTGTAAAAATTTTTGCCCGCCAAAGCCTGGATTTACCGTCATAACCAATACCATATCTATCATTTCTAGCAACGGTAATATGGCGGATTCTGGTGTACCAGGGTTTAAGACGATACCTGCTTTTAACCCCGCCGCCTTAATCATTTGTAATGTTCTGTGGACGTGGGGTGTTTCGGCGTGTACCGATATTATATCCGCCCCTGCCTGTACAAAATCGTCAATGTATGGTGCAACAGGGTCAATCATTAAATGCACATCCATTATTTTTTTGGTATAGGGGCGTATCGCTTTTAACACGCACGCACCAAAGCTGATATTGGGGACAAAATGCCCGTCCATAACGTCTATGTGCATCCAGTCCGCCCCAGCGGTGTCTAAATCTAAAATTTCTTGTCCCAGTTTTGAAAAATCCGATGCAAGTATAGAGGGGGCTATTTTAATAGGGTGGGTCATTGGGTATATTCCTTAAATATAAATATATTGATGGTATTTTAATGTGTATAATTCTAGTATACGGATTTATGATAATTTTTCAAAGGTTTTATATATTTTTCCCAAAGCTATTCCCAAAGCTATTCCCAAGTATATTTCCAAGGCTATCTATATGTATTTTTGATGACGGTGAATTTCACATTATTACAAAGCTTTATAGGGTGGAAACATATTTAAAGGCGATTTTTAATACTTTTTGGATTTTTTGGTGTTGCAAAGTAATAAAATATAGTGTGTTTGTATAGACAGACCATAATAAATATAGTATAAATAATATTATATACATAATAATAAATACTTAAATACATAAAAGATTATATGATAAAAAAACATAAAACACATTTGCAGTACAGACGAACAGAATCCGTATATTGGTTAATTGCGGCTTTTTGCGGTGTTGGCGTTGTCAATATTCCGACAGGTGCTATGGCAGAAATCATACCGTCTGGGGCAAATGTCAGCACACATACTGGACAGGCGGTGGATACATTTACTGCTCCCAGTACAAGTGTACCATATACAGGAACGGAAAATTTTCCTTTTAGGACTACGGGCTTAGGTGGGGCAACAAAAGTATTCTGCCCTATTGGTATGACGTGTACTATTAGTGCTGATGGAAAAATTAGAGAAATACAAAATGCTGCTGATGCTGAATATAATTGGAAAGAGTTTTCTATTGCTAATGGTTATACTTTGAAATTCACGGGCGGAAAATCCATACTAAATAAAGTAACAGGTGCCAATGAAAGTATGATTGCAGGAACGCTGACTTCTGATGGTAAGCTGTTTTTGGTTAATGATAACGGTATTGTTATTACCCCAACAGGTAATATTTCTGCCCCTAGCTTTATGGCAACATCATTAATTGCAGATGGAGGGTTCACATTAGCATCTACCTCTTATACAGGAGCAACAAAAAGCGTTATTAATAATGGTACTATCACGGTGGCTGATGGCGGTGTTGCTGCATTGTTGGGGGCGTGGGTATCCAATACGGGGACAATTACTGCGACAAAAGGGCAAATTCATATGGCATCAGGTAGTACAATGACTTTACATTTGGTTGGTAGCAATTTATCTGTGGTTGTTGATACAGAAAGTACAGATGTCCCAAATGGTAAAAATGCGGTAAATGTTGCAGGCACATTGTCTGGCGATGGCGGTACTGTTCAATTAACTGCAAAACAGGTTGCCAGCGTATTGCATTCTACAATTAATATAGACGGTACAGTCCAAGCAAAATCGGTTGCAACAAATAAACAAGGAAAAATTATATTATCCGCAAGTAAGGTTGTTCTTGGTGCATCGGCAGTGTTAGACGCTTCCAGTAATATTAATACCATAAAAGGTGGTGATGTTTCCATATATGCCGGACAAAACACAGATTCTGTCACTAGTGTAGATTACAAAACAGGACATAAAATAAATATTGGTGGGGCTGGGTATGGGAAAAATGGTACATTCACCCGCAAAACATCCGCAACAGGGGAAATCGTTATTGGTGAAACAGGGGCGAATATAGTAAAATGGGATAAAATGAGCGAATGCGGCAGCGATTTCATTTCGGATTGCGTATATAATCCAGCCACAAAAATATTGACCATAACACAAGCAGACAAAGATAAAAAATATGATTGGGCAGAATATAACCTTAAAAAAGGTTATACTATAAATTACAATGTCCCAACTGGCGGTTCTAGTTTGAATTATGTAACAGGTACAGCAGTATCGCAAATTGACGGTACTATAACATCTAATGGGAAAGTGTTTATAATAAATCCCAATGGTATTGTTTTTGGTAATAACAGTAATGTCAACGTAAACAGCTTTATGGCCTCTACGCTTGATATAAACAATATGGATTTTTTGAGAAAAACAACAAGATATTCTGCAAGGAAAAATACTTCGATTGTAAATAATGGTAGGGTTACATTAAAATCTAAAGGAGTAGTTATTTTTGTTGGTGGTTCGATAAAAAATACAGGTACTATTGATGCACACAATGGCAGTACAGTGATTTTTAATGCTTCTAAAAGTGCAAAAATTAATATGGAATATAATACTGTTGAAACAACAGACTTCATAATAACTCTGCCTGATTCTGTCGATTTTGCGATTGAAAATAGATCCGACGGAATAATTAATGCCAACGGTGGTGAAATTAAAATTAGTGCAGAAAATAAAAAAGTAATTTTGTCGGGTTTAATTCAAGCAAAATCAATTCCAGCAAATGAAATTTCTGTATCGCAAACATCGTCTCAATCTGTAATGGGAAATATTAAAATTTTGGCTAACACAGTGTACATATACGGTACTTTATCAGTTAAATCTGATATTAGCGGAATAAATGCTGGTGAAATATTAATTGTCGTGCCTAAAGACAAGGTCTTGTATAAAGCAGGACATAAAATTGACATTTCAGGAACATCTTTGGCAAGTAATGGCAGTTATGTTCACAAGGCAACTTTAACAGGTGAAAATATCACTGATAAGCATGCGAATATAAAACAAAGTAGTGATAACGATTATTATAACGCATCACTAAATTCTTCAATTAGGAATAATAACTTATCTAATCCTTTGTTTCTATTGATGTTAAGTGTTTCTGGATTCAGCTTATTTAATTATGCAAATGAAGAGCACGAAGAACAAGAAAAGGCAGATAATGTTAGAAAAACACTTGATAAATTACAAAAAAGGCCTAAGCTATAGACCTTTTGTTTTTAATTGTACTTTTAAATTTACAGTCTTAGGTATCAGAATCTAAATCTTTTTCATATTGTCCAACCGTTGCAATCTGTAACAGATTTGCTGCTCCAGGTGTTCCAAAGGGCAAGCCTGCCGTAACCACAATAGTATCCCCATTTTTTGCAAAATGATGCTGGCGAGATATGCGGGTTGCTTTACCTGTTATTTCTGAATCGTTTGTGATATTTTTTGTCTTTATTGCATAACATCCCCATACAAGGTTTAACCACCGTGCGGTTTTTATTGACGGGGTTAATGCCAATATTGGAACATCTGGGCGTAATCGTGCTATACGCACCGCAGTCGTGCCTGTTGCGGTAAAGGCAGCTATATTTTTGCAATTTGTATTTGAAATCACCGATTGCACCGCCGAAGAAATAGTATCCGTGTTGTTATCGTGGGATTTTGGCAACGTTTGTTCCATTGCGTCGTGGTATAATGTATCACTCTCTATACGCTTTGCAATGCGTTTCATAACGGCTACTGCTTCTATGGGATTTTGCCCCGCTGCAGTTTCCGCCGACAACATAATCGCATCAGCACCATCAAATATAGCGTTTGCAACGTCATTGACTTCTGCCCTTGTGGGAACAGGGGCAGTTATCATACTTTCTAGCATTTGGGTTGCAACAATAACGGGTTTTCCTTGATTGCGACATTTTTGGACTATGCGTTTTTGAATAACGGGTACGTCTTCTGGTGGGCATTCCACACCTAAATCCCCACGGGCAACCATTATGGCATCAGACAGTGCTATGATTTCGTCTAAATACTCTATAGCCGATGGTTTTTCCAGTTTTGCTAATATTTTTGCTTTTTCCCCGACTAACTTACGAGCGTACTCCATATCTTGAGGTTTTTGAACAAATGATAAGGCAATCCAATCCACCCCTAATTCCAATGCAAAATTCAAATCTTTTATATCTTTTTCTGTTAATGCGGATATGGGCAGAACAGCATTTGGTACGTTCACGCCTTTTCTATCAGAAATTTCTCCGCCGACTGTAACCTTACATTCCATAATTTTTTCTGATACTTCGGTTATTGACAAACTGATTTTACCGTCATTAATCAACAGCGTATCGCCTTTTTTTACAACGGAAAATATTTCCGGGTGTGCCAGCGTAACCCCAGATTTATCCCCGTCCACAGGGTCTAAATGTAATGAAAAAGAATCCCCAATATCCAATGTTTCAGGACCATTTTTAAATGTTCCAACCCGTAATTTAGGACCTTGTAAATCTGCTAGTATACCGATTGGGTGATTGACTATTTCCTCTACTTCACGCACGGCTTTATATACGTTTTTATGGTCTTCGTGACTACCGTGACTGAAATTTAAACGAAATACATCCGTACCATTTTGAACCAGTTCCAATATACGTTCTTTGGTGTTACTGGCTGGACCTAATGTAGCTACGATTTTAGTTTTTTTTATGGACATATGGTATCCTTACCTTTATTGTTATAGTATGTTTATATGTGTAATAAACAAGATATATAAACTGAATTAAAATTACAAGCGTTAAAAGTAGAGATTAAATGGTAAAGCAAAATAATAACAATATCCTAGGCGTTTTTACGGCCTTGTGTGCGTATTTTTTATATTCTTGTTATGATGGGTTAATGAAAGTACTGGGGGGACATTACAGCCCTTTTCAAATATCATTTTTTGCGGGGTTGTTTGCATTTTTGCCCATGGTGATTTATATTTTAAGTACAAAAGGTGCAGAATTTAAGCCACGTTCGTGGAAGTTATTGTCTATTCGTGCAACAAATTCGGTTATTGTTGCTCCGTCTATTATTTACTTATTACATGCTTTGCCTTTGACACAATTTTACGCAATAGTATTTTTTACGCCCAGCATTATAACTATTTTATCGGTTATTGTATTAAAGGAAAAAATATTTTTACCACGAATATCAGCAATTATTATTGGTTTTATTGGTGTTGTGATAGTATTGAATCCATTGCAATCGGATTTTACATTTGCCCATATACTGGCGTTAATTATTCCCATAACAGGGGGTATAAATGCGGTGATTATGCGTAAATTACGGGGTGTAGAGCACCCTATCACTTTATACACAATCCCTGCTATATCGGTTGTAGTTGTATCGGGATTGACATTGCCTTTTACATATAAACCTATGCCCGTTGGAGATTTTGGTATAATGGTATTGATTGGCGTGTTGGGAATGGCTTCGGGATTAACGCTGCAATACAGCTATCGCCGTGCCGAAGCCAATACGATTGCCCCCATACAGTATACCCAGCTGATATGGGCAGTTGTTTTTGGTATATTATTTTTCAATGAAATTCCAGATACAACCGTATATTATGGTATACCATTTATTTTGGCGAGTGGATTGTTAATATTGTGGCGTGAAAGGGTTAAAGATAATACGGTCAGTCCCGTATCAAAATCTCATTGGAGGTTGGAACTTGGGAATTCCTTGGCACGTCCACGCGGTAAAAAGAAGTTGTAACTAAAATATACTAATTTTTTTTTCACGCACCTCAATAATATATTTTCACAGGACATTTTTGCAAGATATTTTTATATGGACTATGATTTAGTGTTTGTCTTAAATTCTGATTGCACAGTTATAATACGAAAACCAGTCCAATCATAGCTGCCCCAATAAACAGTGTTTCTGCTATCAATAAAACTATGGAGCGAGTACCAATGGTCGCCATAGATCGCAGGGATGTTTTCATTCCCAATGCAATAATAGACATAGTTAATAATATTTTTGATGTTTTTGCCAGACCGTCAGCCATAGATATATTTAATGTAGGCAGTGTAAATTCTAATATCCCTATGCTTTTCAAAGTAACAAACCCTAAAAACGCAAGTAAGAACACTGGAAAGGGGGGGGCAGTATGGGATGTGGTGTTACTTTCCTTTTTACGGGAAATCCATATCCCAATTCCAACGATGGCAAAAACAATTGGTAATAACATTGCAACACGGAACAGTTTGGTCACGGTTGCGGTATCTAATACGGAATCACTCATTAATAAACCAGCACCGACCACTTGTGCTACATCGTGAATAGCACCGCCTAAAAATATTCCAGATTGCATATCCGTAAAATCAAAATATACTGCCAACACAGGGTATAATATCATAACAACCGTACTGATAATATTAACCCCAACAACGGTAAATAATGTTTGTTGTTCTAATTTTTTATCGTGGGGTAGCACAGAAGATATTGCCAAAGCAGCAGAGGCTCCGCAGATTGCAGTTGCCCCACCTGTTAGAATCCCCATTTTTCGCCCTAAGCCCAATACTTCCGATAAAATCATTCCAAATAGAATTGTTGCTATCATTATTAAAAATACACCTGTTGCACCAGTGAAGCCCAAAGATGCTATTTCATCAAAGGTTATTCTTGCCCCCAATAATGCCACCCCAACACGCAATATTTTTTTACCTGTAAATGTAATGCCCGCAGTCCATTGTGGAGTTTTGATAATGTTTTGCAATATCATACCCAAAGCCAAAGCATACACCATATAAGGTCCGCCTAAATATGCAGATATAATAAAAGGAACAGGTGTTAAGATCGCACACAACGCGATGCCTTTAAATAAGGGAAATTTTTTCATTTGTTTGATTTCTAAGTGTTTAAGGTTATATAGACAATAAAAAAGCCCCATATAATGGGGCTTTTGTAGAAAACGTAGCGATATTAGATACCCAATCCGCCGAATTTTTTGTTAAAGCGATCCAATTGACCACCTTCCATAAGACGTTGTTGTCCGCCTGTCCATGCAGGGTGGGATACGGAATCAACATCAAGACGCATAACGTCGCCTTCTTTGCCCCATGTGGAACGTGTCATATATTCTGAACCGTCTGTCATAATGATTTTAATCATATGGTAATCTGGGTGTATATCTTTTTTCATTGTTTTTTTCCTTAATATCTATGTGCGATTTCTGACCGCACTATTTACAATAAAATCATTTATACACATTTATTTTTATTTTGCAAGTTTTTTTATGTTTTTTACTATTTTTTATAAATTGAAATTATATGGCGGGTTGACCGTAAACAGGGGTATATCAAACATAAAAAGCATATTAGAACCCTTTACAGAATATGGTACAGCGTGTATACAAGTATAAAAATCAAGTCATAATTATATTATATCATATGGAAAAAATGCACTGCAACGCACGATAAAAAGCATAAACACTATAAATATATGGCAATGTTATATAAACAAAAGGACATACGCATTATGGATACGACTATAAACAATCAATCTTTACAGTATCTTTATGATTCTGGTGATAAAGCCCATTGCGAACAGGATTATGAAACTGCAAAAACATATTATAAGGCAGTTTTAAAGCAATCCCCACAGCATTATGATGCCTTGCGTTGGTTGGCAGATGTATATTTAGAAGAATATGACTATGATACTGCGATACAGTATTTTGAAAAAGCAAAGGAAATACAGTGCGATGATGCGTCTATGTTGAATGATTTGGGGTTATGTTATTATGAATTGTATGATTACACAACCGCAGCAGAAAACTTTTTGCTGGCAGTATCCCATGATGGAGATATGGCATTGACACACGGGAATATTGGCAAAGCATTACACGGTATTTTTGAAGAAGACAACAACCCGCAACGTGCCCAGAATTTGGCAAAAAAATGGATGCAAGACCATCCCAATAATGCGGATGCCCAATTTATAGGCAGGGCAATATGCGGGGAAAACGTCCCCCAGCAATCTGCCGAATATGTAACGCAGATATTTGATGATTTTGCGGAAGATTTTGATGAAAAACTGTCGGAATTAAACTATAAAGCCCCAGAGATATTGTCCGCATTATGGCAAAAGCACAAAGGCAATTTCAACAATAATACTGCGGTGCATATATTAGATGTGGGGTGCGGCACTGGATTGGTTGCACAACATATGCAGTCAGAAATATTACAATTTGAAAATTCACAATCAGAAAACACGCAATTACGCAATATTCAAAAAAAACATATGCAATCTGGACAAGTGGATTCTGGGCAAGTACAAAATTACCGATTCACAGGCATAGATTTATCGGCGGAAATGTTAAAAATTGCAAATCAGAGAAATCTGTACACAATGACAGAATGTGCAGATGTGTTAGAATGGTTAAAAAATTGTAATCAAAAATTTGATGGCATAGTGGCAGGGGACGTGTTGTGTTATTTTGGCGATTTGCAAGCTATTTTGCAACAATTTTTTACGCATATCACCGATGATGGTTTAGTGTTGTTTTCTGTTGAAAAAAGCGACAAGGCGGAAATGTTTACTTTGCAACCATCGGGGCGGTATAAACATAATCCAGACATAGTAAAGCAGTGTATAGAATCTGTTGGTTTTAAAATCATTGAAATACAATATGACACTTTACGCACGGAACAGGGCGAAAACGTGGAAGGTTGTGTTTTTGCCCTGTTCCGTGCGTAAAGTATCGGCACGTGGTTTGTAAAATATTACGCATTAGTCTTTTGATACAGCATATTTAGAATTATGGCTTATAATATGGCTGGCATCATATTTTATTGTATTATGGTGTACGGTTATTATGGCGTACGGTTATTATGGTGTATAGTTATTAGGGTGTACAATCCTTCGGCGTAAAACCATCTTCGGGCCAAACGGTTGTGTCATCATTAAAGTTTATGGGAAGAAATTGCATATTACCTGTGATAGTAGCATCGGGAATCGCTGTTGATACTGCGTACAATCCTGTGGCAACCGCTTCACGGTACCCATTTGTTTCTGCTTGTTGTGCTGCCTTTGTGGTGTAATGCAATCCATACATATCAAAATATGGTCGCCAATCTCTTCCCGTGATATAGCCCAGGGATATTAACAGGAATTGATTGCCATTTATGGCACGTGCATCGTTTAACGAGTAATCGGAAAATCCGATATTGGCTTTATTCGCCTCCCATAATTGTTCTGATCCTATATAGTAGGAAAATATCCGTTCGTGTTGGTATAATAAAGTATAAATATTAAAGCCATTTTGTAATATTTGCCCTGTGGAAAGTGCTTTTTTATCGCTGTGAAATGCCATTTGAATATAAAAAGACATACGATAACTGTTGTTTTTGGCATATCCGTCATCAACCCATGGTGTGGTATATCTGTCGCCTGTTTTAACAAAGGGTTCACATTTGTGATCATAAGAAATACGGTTGCCATCACTGTCTTTTGCTTCTATTATGTCTGACATTAAAACAGCAAAAACTTGTTTATGATTGCTGTGACCGTCATATAAAGTTTCGGTTTTGGATTTTGTAACATAATGCCATTTCCACGCAACATAATAGGGAAATATATTGTTAGAGTTTTCTGTTGCTCTGTTTATATATTGTGAAACGTTTTCTTTGTTTTCGGCTGTTACGTATCCCACATTTAAACGTGCCCGTTGTAAATTGTGTCCTACTTCGTGATTGTCCCCCCAACCTAATGGGTCGACGTTCCAACTGGCATCCCATGGGTTGCCTGATGTGCCTGACCCTGCAACGGAAAATTCATCATAATTGGCGTGCTGAATAATTTTACGTGTATGTATGTTTGTGTCTGTACATATTTGATTGGAAAACAATGCGACACAGTTGGTTAATACTTCGGGGTCTAGACTTTCCGATAATGTTTTGCCTTGTACGCTGTATCCCGCCAAAGAATACAATGTTTCTATGTGGTCAAACGATATACTGTGTAACAAGGCGTTTATATCGGGGTATCTTTCGCTACCAATAGCATTAATAAATTTATCCTTACGCATATGGTGTTCTGCACTGCTGGAACGCAAATCAATATGGGGTACTTCGGTTGCATTTATTTTTTCATTAAAGGTTGCAATTTGTTGTGAATCAGAAAAATCCGTAATGGAGGGGTGTTGTGCAATCCCTTGTGCATATATTTTTGTCGAAGGTTGTTGTTGGTTATTTACCAAGTGCACATATATAGGACCGCCATAGGGGCTGGAAAACGTAATTGTGCTGTTTTTGTCAAGGGTTATACGGCTTTGTGCTAATTCCGCTGGTCCGAAATATTGTTGACTTTCCGCGGCTTTATTGGTGCTTAGACGATGATAATTTAATTTTATACGTACTTTGGTATCGGAATTATCAAGCCGTATGAATGTGATTTTTTGTCCCGGTAAAGCGTACCAACCTGTTGTTGTCCATTGGTTGGTATATAAAACGCTAAAGTCTTTTTGTTGTGATAATGTTTGTGGATATGGATAGGAACTGGATTCAAATTTTCGAACAGTTTTCCGTTGTGCTGTATATTCGCCTAAATCAGGTTGTGCCAGATTTTTATCTCTGGAATAACTAACTGCCCAATCGGCAAACATTGCTCGAATCCATTCTTTGCCATTGGCAATGTCAATAGGGTAATCAATTTGTTGACGATATTTGTCTGCCAACAATAACAGTATTTGTAACAATTTTGCATCGGGACTTTCAAATACTTTTAGGTATTGTTCATCATAAGACATCGCAGAGCTACGTACCCAATCTGCTGCTGTTCTGAAATTTTCGTGAAATAATTCTGATTGGCACAGCAGAAGACTTTTAACACAAGCCCCCAGATATGATTTTTCAAAATTACCCTGTTCTAAATCGGTAATTAATTTTTCTATCTTATCAATTAAAAAATCATCAGTAGTATTTAATATGGTTTCAACTGTGGCATCTTTAATTTGCATTTTGGTGTTGTAATTATCTGCAAATGCAACCCCCATATATCTGAATATGGGCAGAGTGATTATTGTTTCACCACGTCTGTATCCATATACAATAATCGGAATTTTTAATTCTTTCGCTTTTTCCACAGCTGCTTTGATGCTTTCATAGCTCATATTTTCTCTGTTTTGCCCGCCCATAACAATAACATCGGGGTTATAATATTCTATGCACTTTAGAAATCTTTCATAATCACAATCGTCCTGTGGAGTGAATTGGACATTTGGAAATGCACTGGGAAACCACGACCGCATTAATTCATTATGGCGAGAATACCAGCTGTCCACATAACTGGGAACTTGAGCAGTTAGAACCTTTAATTTTCTGTTATTATCGCTGTTATTTGTAAGGTAATTGATAAGGTTTATGGCAATTTTTTCTGTTTGGGTATTACGGTTTATCATAAATATATTTTGTGCCACCGCAGCATATCTGTGTTGTTCTTTTTCGCCCGTATACAACAACCCAGAACGCACATTTTCGCCATTGCCGTTTGTATTTCCCGGCATCGCCAGAATAACATCGGATTCCAAGGTATTTGACAAATGTATACTGTAATTAGATGGGAACCAAGATATAGTTTCGGTAATGTCTTTGTACAAGAAATTTATGACTTCTTTGCGACTGGGTTTTGTGTATCCTGTATTGGCGGATTGTACGGGGCTGCCATTTCGCAACGCATCCAATATGGAATGTGCACCTTGGTATAATTGTTGTTCACTAATCAAGGTATGATCTTCTTGATTAACCGCTTTTTGCAACGCACCTTGCGGTGATGATGGGTTATCAGGCGAATCTAATTGCGATGGTATGTCGTCCGCAGACGAATTTGCTTGGTCGTCATCGTCTGTCCCACCACCGGTACAGGCGAATAAAAATATCATTGATACCATTGGCAACCATTTTGAAATTTTCGTAAACATAATCACACCTACCTCGTTTATAAAGTTACATATACTCTATTTTAGGTTGAAAACAGGTGTGGTACAAGGGCAATGGAGACACAAAAAAAGCGTATCGTTAAAGATACGCTTTTTTCAAGTATTATAGTGTAAGTATTATTTCAGACCCATTAATTCTTCTAGCCAGTGAATATCATAATCCCCAGAAATAAAATCTTTTTCCTCTAACAGTCTTAAATGTAGTGGAATATTTGTTTTTACCCCTTCTATAACATATTCTTTTAATGCACGCTTCATACGGCGGATGGCTTGTTCACGTGTAGGAGCATGTACAATTAATTTTGCAATCATACTGTCGTAATGTGGCGGAATAGAATATCCCGAATACAAATGACTGTCCACACGCACACCCAAACCACCAGGGGCGTGATAGGCGGTAACTTTGCCAGGCATTGGCATAAATGTTTCAGGATCTTCCGCATTGATACGACACTCTATAGAGTGTCCGTTTACGATTAAATCTTTTTGTTTCATACTTAATGGTTTATCACTAGCCACAAGGATTTGTTCTTTTATCAAATCCATACCAGAGATAAGTTCCGTAACAGGGTGTTCCACTTGAATACGTGTATTCATTTCAATAAAGAAAAATTCGCCTTTTTCATATAAAAATTCAATGGTACCAGCCCCACGGTATTGCATTTTTGCCATTGCGTTGGCACAAACCATACCGATTTCATTACGTAATTCGTCCGATATAACGGGTCCAGGTGCTTCTTCTATTACCTTTTGGTGACGACGTTGTATGGAACAATCTCGTTCGCCTAAATGTATTGCATTACCTTTACCATCACCAAAGACTTGGATTTCCACGTGGCGTGGTTCGCCTAAATATCGTTCCATATATACGGCTTTATCCCCGAAAGCTGCTGCGGCTTCGGTTTGACAAATATTAAACGCTTCTTCTAGGTCTTCCATTTTTTCGGCAACTTTCATACCTCGACCACCGCCACCAGATGCAGCCTTGATAATCAATGGGAATCCGATAGATTTTGCTTCTTCTTTTGCATCAGCAACTGATAAAACTTCGCCCGCTGAACCTGGCACAACAGGAATACCCAATTCTATGGATGTTTCTTTGGCTTTGATTTTATCGCCCATAATACGGATATGTTGTGCAGTCGGTCCGATAAAACGCATACCGTGTTCTTCTACCAAATCTGCAAATTCAGAATTTTCAGATAAAAAACCAAAACCAGGGTGAATGGCATCAGCCCCTGTTATTGTTGCGGCACTTAATATGGCAGGAATGTTTAAATAAGAATATTTAGATGCTGCTGGACCAATGCACACTGCTTCATCGGCAATACGTACGTGCATGGAATCTGTGTCTGCAGTGGAATGCACTGCAACAGACGATATACCCAATTCACGACATGCACGAATAATGCGAACTGCAATTTCACCTCTGTTGGCGATAAGAACTTTTTTAATCATAATACTTTCCTTATAGTTTAAAACTATTTATTGCACGATTTTGATTTATGCTACAACGACTAATGGCTGGTCAAATTCAACAGGATCAGCATCGGAAACTAATATACTCTTTACTGTTCCTGATTGTGTTGCAACGATAGGATTCATTACTTTCATTGCCTCTACGATTAATAATGTATCGCCTTTTGATACGGATGCACCAACGGTTACAAATGGGGCAGCGTCAGGGCTGGACGATAAATATGCCGTTCCCACGATTGGAGATTTAACCGCATTTACATCGTCAACAACCGCAGGTGCAACAACAGATGCAGCATCCATGGCAACAGGTGCTGGCATTTCTGTTACAGGTGCAGCAGCAACAGCAGGCGCAGCAGAAACAACAGTATTTCCAGCGTGTGATCGTGTGATACGCACAAAATCTTCGCCTTGACCAATTTCAATCTCTGCCAAATTCTCTTTGTTCACCATGGTTGCTAATCGTTTGATAGTATTGATATCTAAGTCTAATTTTGTCATAGTTTTTTTCCTTTATTTATAATTATTTGCAATGGATTCTATTGCGGTTTTATATCCTAAAATTCCCAGACCACATATTACCCCTGTTGCCTTTGCAGATAACAACGATGTATGTCTGAATTTTTCACGGGCGTATACATTGGACAGATGGACTTCGTAAAAAGGCACATCTACCGCTTGCAATGCATCTAGTATGGAAACGGATGTATGGGTTAACCCCGCCGCATTGATTATTATTGCATTCGCAGTTGGAAATGCAGATGCATTATATACACAATCCTGTATTTTCGTAACAATTTCCCCTTGGCTGTTGGATTGGAAACATTCCGCGGTCATACCGAAGTCTGTTGCCCAGTCCACGCATTTTCCGTGCAAGGTTTGTAAATCAGTAGTGCCATAAATTTCAGGCTCCCGCTTACCCAGCAAGTTTAAATTGGGTCCATTTATTATCGTAATATGCATCATATCCTCAACTTTCAAAATGTGATTTGACAATATAGTACAAAAAAACTCTATGCAAGAAAAAAATGTATTTTTTGACGTTTTTTAGTGTTTTTTTGTATTTTTCACTGTTTTTTTACAGTTTTTACAGAAAAATACCATATTTAAAAAAAAATGCCATATGGAGAGATTTTTTCACAATAGAGCAGTTTTTTTGTATTTTTACGTAGTATTTTTTAATATATTGGTTTGGTCATATATATGATTATGGTATGGTATGGAAAATATATATGATTATGGTATGGTGTAAAAAACGCAATACAGTACGCAATAATTACAAAACGCACCATCTCTGTAAAAGAAAGGTAATTTTTAAAATGGACAGCATCCGTCCCTTAACCCCCAAAGATATTTCTGTACGACAAAAGGATTTTTCGGCATTGCAATCTTTTGCAGGGCGGTTATATTTTTGTGAAAATCCAACAGATTCGCAAGCAAAAAAAATCCAGTCAAAAGGGCTTCGGGTTGCATCGACCTTGCCCGATGGGTCGGATAAAAAATACCATACTCCAGATACGTTCGCTGTAAAATCAAAAATCAATGTTTATGGTGGCAGGGCATTTTGTGTTACAGAATATGGTGTTGTGTTTTTTGACGGTACAACAGGGGATTTAGTATTGGCGACTGATGACACGAAAACCCATATAATGCAACATTGTGATAATTGGCAATGTGCAGATTTTTCATATGATATGGATGCTGGCATTATTGTATATGTCGCAGAATATCAAGCCCAAGGTGGAGATTTTCCCACACAGGCGATAGAATGTTTTGATTTGGCGGGTTGGTACGTAAATAAAGTTGAAAATAATGGGGACAATAATAGCAAAAAGAATGTTGACGTTTGTAATATAAATGGGGATAAAGACAGCATATCAGACGGTATATCAGAAAGTAAACCAGACAGTAAACTAAATTCTTTCATTCACACAATCCAATCAGGGGCGGATTATTATCATTGCCCTGTCATATATAATAATACACACAAAGATAAGCCTGCAGATAAAAACAATGACCAACACAATGACCAACACAATGCCAAACACAATGACCAACAAAACACGGTTAAACAAAGCACTGTTAAAATAGCGTGGATAGAATGGGATTTACCCCATATGCCGTGGGATAATACCCGAGTGATGTGTGCAGAGATTACATCTGATTTCACAGTATCCCCGTCCATATGTGTATCGCACGGATGTGGGCATTTTCAACCTGCGTTCAGCCCCAGCGGTATATTACATTTTGTAAAAGAAATTCCATTGTGCAATACTACCGTTAAGGATACGGAGTCCCACGATAGTTTTTTCCAATTACATAGGGTTTCAGGCACTCCACAATATTCAGACACTCTACAATATTCAGACACTCTACAAAATTCAGACACTCTACAAAATTCAGACACTCTACAAAATTCAGACACTCTACAATATTCAGATGATTTATATAATAAGGATTTGTTACAGAATAAAGGTTTATTACAGAATAAAGGTTTATTACAGAATAAAGGTTTGGGGCATACAACAAAAAAGTCATATACCATAGAATCTGTATGCCCATACCCTGCAGATTTTGCATATCCTTTGTGGGTGTATGGAATGCGAACCTATGATTTTATTTCAGATACAAAAATATGTGCTATCAGCGTTCAAAAAGGGCAGTGGAGTTTGGGCATTATTGAAAATGGACAATATGCACCATACAAAAGCCCCTATACGAATTTTGACGGTATTACGGTTCTTGACGGGGATATATATGTGATTGGGGCAAGTGCTACGGCTTTCCCCGTTATTGTTTCATATGCCCAACAAGATTATGTTGATACTTTAAGCACTAGGATTATTTGTGAAAATGTGCCTGTTGCCTTGTGTGAAAAAGCCATATCCAAACCCCGCCCCATAGAATTTAAAAACAGAAATGGGGATACGGTATATGCGTTTTATTATCCTGCCATGGGACAAAACAACGGGGATAACACTCTTCCGCCTATGATAACAAAAAGCCACGGCGGACCAACAGGGCAGGCAGATATGGCATTTGCATTAAAAATACAATTTTGGACCAGCAGAGGTTTTGCCGTATTGGATGTAAATTATTCTGGTTCTACGGGCTTTGGTAAAGCCTATCGTGAACGATTGCAATCAAAATGGGGGGTATTGGATGTACAGGATTTAGAAGACGCAACGCAATATTGCACAGATACAGGATTGGCAGATGCAAAAAAATGTATAGTATCAGGATCTTCGGCAGGGGGCTTTGCCACATTATCCGCATTGGCGTTTGGGAAAGTATTTACAGCAGGGTGTTGTCTGTATGGAATTGGCGATTTGTCCGCATTGGTACACCATACACATAAATTTGAATCAGGGTATTTAGAGGGTTTAATTGCCCCGTATAAAACCCATAAACATATTTATGACGAACGCTCGCCCTTGTTGCACGCGGATAAAATTACTGCACCAGTGATATTTTTACAAGGGTTAGAAGATACGGTTGTCGCCCCCCAACAATCCCAAGATATGTATCAAGCCTTGCTGGATAAAAATATTCCCACTGCATATATAGCTTTTGAACAAGAAGGGCACGGGTTTAGAAATCCCAAGGTTAAAGCATTCGCCTTAATGGCAGAATTATCGTTTTATCAACAAGTATTAGCATTGAATTTTGATTACAAGGATAGTAGTATGGATTCAGATACAAACACCACGACTACGCAAAAATCGGACAGCTCTGGGATTTTGGACAGTGTTGTACAAATTAACACAAAAACCATATTAAATTATACTACAGATTAGGAATATTATAATGCAAACACCTACAAAAAAACCCCACCGTAAAACCGTCGCCTTGTGTATTATTGGCGATGAAATATTAAACGGACGGACAAAAGATAAAAATATCAATTATCTGGCAAGGCTTATGGATGTATCGGGATACAGCGTTGCCGAAGTGCGGGTTATACCAGATATAGAACACATTATTATACAGACCGTACACCATTTATCACAATCCTATGATTATGTATTTACCAGCGGTGGGATAGGCGGAACGCACGATGACATTACATTTTCTTGTGTTGCCAAAGCCTTTGATTTACCGATTGAAACCAATACTTATGCGTTCGATGTTTTATCAAAATTTTACCAAGAAAAAAATCTTCCATTCACCCAAACCCGTAAAAATATGACGTTAATGCCACAGGGGTGCGGGACTTTGAAAAATCCTATCAGCCTAGCCCCTGGAGCCATCGTAAAAAATGTTTTTGTATGTGCAGGCATTCCCAGTATATTCCAAGCCATGGCACAAGATGCCTTGAACCATATGGCAGGGGGATTAGCTGTATTTAAGAAATCCCTTTATTTGGAAAATATTGGCGAAGGCACTATTGGGGATAAAATTGCCCAATTTGCAAAACTTTATACTGCGGTTAGCATTGGGTCGTACCCTACCTTTACCGAACAAGGGTTTTCTACGGAAATTGTATTGCGAAGTTATGACGAAAATATTTTAATGCAATGTTATACGGATATAAAGGCGTATGCGGAAACCGTTGATACTATACCGATGTAATTTTTATATGGGGTTGTGTAGAGTCTTATAATATAAAATGTGCAAAGATGTCGTAAGGCGTATTTTATGATGTGTCTGATTATACAGCGTCCATATAGTAAGCAGTATAATCCATATAGTAAGCAGTATATTTGAAATACGCATAAATAATATGGATTCCAGATATAATAAAAGCCCCATTTAGGGGCTTTTAAATGCAGTATAAAATAATGTTAAATTATTTCACGTCTGCTGCAACACGTAAAGAAACGATAGAATCTGGACCATTTACAGTACCAGAACCTGGTGCTCCACGTTTGATTTTGTCTACAAATTCCATACCTTCACGTACATATCCAAATACAGTGTATTGGTTATCTAAAAGGTTTGATGCTTCAAACACTATAAAAAATTGACTGTCTGCACTGTTTGGATCTTGTGCACGCGCCATAGAAACTGCACCACGGCTGTGTGGGTTGTTGTTAAATTCAGCGTCCAAGTTTTTACCGCTTCCGCCCATACCTGTGCCTGTTGGGTCGCCTGTTTGTGCCATAAAGCCATCAATTACACGGTGGAAAACAATACCATCATAAAATTTATCACGTGCTAATTCTTTGATGCGTGCGACTGTGTTTGGGGCTGCTTGTGGTAATAATTCAATTACAACTCTTCCGTCTTTTAATTCCAAATATAATGTATTTTCTAAATCCATTGCTTTTGCTCCTGTTACTGTTAAAAATGCAAGGGTAATGCATGCTATAATTTTTCTCATAATCTTCTCCATCTTATCACTTGTGGGCAGAGTGTAGCACTTTATTATATTTATTGCAATATTTTTTAAGATGTGCAACAAGATTCTGTTAGTGTATTTTGCTTGTATATCTGTAAAAATCAGTATTGCCAAGTATATTACTATGTATACAATTTTTCCAGTATGGTTTTATATTTTTCTGTTATAAATTTACGGCGTATTTTTAATGTCGCGGTTAATAATTCATTTTCTTTAGTAAAGGCTTCGTCTGCGATTGCAAATCTGCGTATTCGCTCTATTGTGGAAAGTGTCTTATTAGTGATATTAATTTGTTGTTGAATATGCTGTATCAAATCGGGATTGTTTGTTGCATTGCCGTATTGTTGCAATAAATTTGCATCTGGAACGATTAGGGCAACCATATGGGGTTTTTGGTCGCCGTATACCATACATTGTTCTATGGCAGGGCTTAAACATAAAATGCCCTCTATGCGTTGTGGCGATATGTTATCCCCCCCAGTATTGATAATAATATCTTTTTTTCTGTCCGTGATTTTGATATATCCATCAGCATCTATTGTACCGACATCCCCAGTGTGCAACCACCCATCAATAATTGTTTCTTGTGTTTTTCGGGGTCTGTTCCAATATCCATTCATCAATAAATCCCCACGCACTAATATTTCTGAATCGGGGGCTAATTTGACTTCCACACCTGGTAATGGTTTTCCCACAGTATCAATGCGATTATCATTGGGCGGGTTTACCGATATTAACGGAGCGGTTTCGGTTTGCCCATATCCTTGTAATATTGTCATACCCATGGCGGTAAAAAATATACCTATGTCATAATTTAACGGAGCGCCACCCGATACAAAAGCCGTCAGATTACCCCCAAATATTTTTTTAATTTTCTTGCGAACTACAAGGGTTAATATGCTGTTTTTAAGGGTATCAAGCAGGGATAAAGATTGGTCTTCGTATTTTTTTTGACCCAGTCGCAATGTTTCTTCAAACAGTTTTGCCGTCAAAGGGCTTTGTTTTTGCATTGATTTTTTAACACGTGCGTATATGTTTTCATACAATCGGGGTACACAGGTTACAAAGTGCGGTTTTACGCTTTGAATGGTTGGTAATAATTTTTCTATGGACGGTGAAAAATACACACTGCAACCCATGGCAAACATTAAAAAGAATCCCGTTGTGTGTTCATAGGAATGGGATAAGGGTAAAAAGGATACAAGTTTATAACTGTCCAATGGCTTGCCAAATTCTTTTATAACCTCCATACCTCCATACACATTTGCCAAAATCGCACGATGGCTTAGGGCAACGCCTGTTGGATTGCCAGATGTGCCAGATGTATAAATTAAACACGCTGTTGTATTAATATCAATATTAGTTGCATAGGTTTCAATATCTGCATCAATGGGCGTTTTTATTATATCGTCCCATTGGTGGATATGTGCAGATTGCGTATGAACGCTTTTCATACACTCTATGCCAAATATGGAATGCACATTCAAACGCACCGCAGCAGGCAAAAAAGTTTCTAATAAAGCTTGGCTTGATACAAACGCTGTTTTTGCCCCGCTGTCTGTAATAATATAGGCATTATCTTCGACAGTGTTGGTTGTATACACTGGAACACTGATAGCCCCCAACGCCATTATGGCACAATCGGCGACCAACCATTCTGTCCGAGATTCCGATAATATTATAACCCTATCGCCTTCTTCAACACCATACTGTTTTAATGCAGAAGCAATATGCAATACGTCTTGTTTGAATTTTTTAAACGATGTGCCAAGCCATTGGTCATTTTGTTTTGATTTATAATGTACAAAGTTTTTATGGGTGAAAGTTTGCGCTTGTTTGTGTACAAGGTCAAAAAGATTTTTTGCTATTGGGTATTCCATAACTGTTCCTGTGTTCTATATTTTATTATAATTTTTAAGCTTTATTTTAATGTGTTTCTGCAATGCCTTAGCACTATACTATGGGATAATTACTAAAATATAGTATATTTTGTTGTGTTCTGCATAGCATAATTTTCCGCATAGTATCATTATTTTGGTATTTTGCCAAATATCTTGTTTTATGAGTAGATATGGCTAGCCTGTTTTATGTGGGTATACAGTTGGTATAGTATGTAATATAATATGCAGTTCTGAATATAGTTCTAAAATAAGTCTTATACTTTTTTATAGACTTTTTATATTCCATTTGGTATGTTTTATAATAAAATGTATATCTGTGTTAAAAACACATTATATGACACAGAAAACATATCATAACGAATTAGAATGGGCTTGAAATTTTATGCAAGAAAAATTACCAAATTGGAATTTAGATGATTTGTATTCTGGTACAGAAGATATTCAAATACAAAAAGATTTACAAAAGATAGAGAACATATCTAAAAACTTTAGCAAAGAGTATAAAGGAAAGTTAAAGACTGTATCAGGTGATGCCTTGTTTTGTGCGATGCAATCATACGAAGAATTATCGGAAATGGTCGGTAAGATTATGTCGTTTGCAGGATTGTTGTATGCTGTAAAATCTACAGATGCTGCGGTGGGTGGATTTTATCAAAATATGATGGAAAAAATAACACAGCTTTCCGAACATACTGTTTTTTTCACATTGGAAATTAATGGATTGTCCGATGAAGAATTAGCACAGAAAATTGAAAGCAGTACAGACTTAAAATATTATGAATCGTGGTTAAACGATGTCAGAGTGGGGCGAAAATATCAACTTTCCGATGAAATGGAAACTCTGTTGCATAAAAAGTCTGCCAGTGGGCGGTCTGCTTGGGTGCGACTATTCGATCAAACTATGGCAGGATTAACATTTGATATTGATGGTGTTGCACACAATGAAAGCCAAATATTAAATTTAATGTGTGATACGAATGAAAATGTTCGTAAAACTGCAACATTGGAAATGGGGCGTGTGCTGAAAAACACTATGCCCACATTACATTTAATAACCAATACTTTGGCAAAAGATAAACAGACTATGGACGATGTGCGGGGCTTTGAAACACCTGTAACAGCACGTAATATTTCCAATATGGTACAAGACCACGTGGTTGACGCATTGGAAAGTGCTGTTGTGAATAAATATGAATCCATATCTCATCGGTATTATGCGATAAAAGCAAAGTGGATGGGAAAAGAAAAATTACATATGTGGGACAGAAATGCACCGTTGCCCAAATCTGATACTGCAAAAATACCATATGAAACAGCGGTGGAGACCGTGTTGTCTGCATATAAAGATTTTTCTACTGACTTGCACGGCATAGCAGTACAATTTTTTGATAATGATTGGATTGATGTTGGGGTAAAAGATGGCAAGCGTTCAGGTGCGTTTGCACATCCTTGTGTGCCTAGCGTCCACCCATATTTATTATTGAATTATCAAGGTAAAAACAGAGATGTAATGACTCTAGCCCATGAATTGGGGCATGGGTGTCATCAAGTCCTTGCGGGCAAGCAAGGGCATCTGAAATCGCAAACTCCATTAACACTTGCGGAAACAGCGTCTGTTTTTGGGGAAATGTTGACTTTTAAAAAACTGTTAAACGCCGAACAGGATACGGACAAAAAACGCTTGTTATTAGCAGGTAAAATAGAAGATATGATAAATACGGTTGTCCGTCAGATTAGTTTTTACAGATTTGAGAAAAAAGTCCACACTGCACGAAAACAAGGGGAAGTATCCGCCGAAACACTAGGGCAATTTTGGTTAGAAACCTCAAAAGAATCCTTGGGTGACAGCTTTATATATGAAGAGTATTATAATGATTTTTGGGCATATATTCCACACTTTGTACACAGCCCTTTTTATGTGTACGCATATGCTTTTGGGGATTGCTTGGTAAATTCGCTGTATGCTCTTTATGAAAAAGGTTATAAGGATTTTGATACATTATATATGGAATTATTATCAGCAGGGGGCAGCAAAAAACACGCAGAATTATTACAACCGTTTGGCTTAGACGCTACGCAACCGGAATTTTGGGAACAAGGACTATCTGTGATTGAAGGATTTATCGATTCATTAGAAGAAACTTTTAAATAATGAAAAATATCTTTAAGTATAAAAAACAAATTGATACAGTTAAAAGTGATAATAAAGAGCAACATCCTTTATTAATTACACTTTTGACAGCATTGACGTATGCAAAAGAAAAAATAAAAACATATTCTCCTGTTTTTTTAAAGTATTATTCAATTTTCTTCAAGTATTACTTGATTTGTTTGAAATATTTTATAATTTTCTCAAAATTTTCATCAAAAAAATTATTAGCCTTGTTGTATGTTATTGCCGAATTTATCTCATTTGTATTTGTGTATTTAATAAATTTGATTAAAAAAATGGGAATACATATAGTCTGGATTTATAGGATGGTAGAGAAGGTATTATCATATCTTATTACTATGTTTCCATTCCATATCTGGTTTACTCGATATCTTGTTTTTGTAATACTGAAAACTTGTACTTTAGGATTGTATCGAGTCATAAAAAATACCTTAAAAACTCTATTAATTCTGCAAAATTTTATTATTGGAAAAACTATAGTATTCTCAATAGAAATTCCAAAAAAGATTTTTAGTATTATCAACTTTGTTTTTTATAAGATATGTAAACTTGTAAAAATTACATACTCTTATTTTAGGTCATTTTATATTTCCTTTTTGTATTTTAAAAATACAACAGCACGTTTTTTAGGGGCTACGTTTATTGTGGTTGCAATATGTATCGTTTTTTATGTTGGGAAAAATCGTTTTATACCAAATGATGCCTTACCTACGACGCCAGTTTTTTACAATACCCTTAATAAGACAGATATTTTATACGAAAATGATATGCTTAAAAAAAGCTATTACATTGATATTACTGTTCGCACACGTAAAAATTTAAGAAGTATATTAAATATGTACGTTGAAGACAATAAGAACAAGAAAAAATTAATGAAAGTCTTGCAAAAAATTATATCGTTGGAAAATTACAAAGATATTTATAGAAAGGAAATTATATTTGAACTTTCTGGTGGGTATTCAGATTTGTATCCTACATATATCAAAAAAATGGAGATTAAATTAAACCCTGAAAAATCTATTGTTGCAGAATGGGAACCTAGCAAGCAAAATTATAAGGCACAAAATGTTACATATGCTTTAATACCAGTATACAAAATTGTATCGGGGACTATTACGGGCGGCAGTTTTTATCAGTCGTTGCGGGACAAAGGTGTCCATAGAGATGCAATCTTAGAAATGATAAAATTATTCAGTTTTGATTTTAACTTTCAACAAGACGTAAAAAATGGGGATACGTACGAAATTGCATATACGGATTTTATGAGCGCAAAGGGCGATACCGTTCGCAGTGGTAATATTCGCTTTGCCGAAGTTATTGTGAATGGTGACAGAAAGCGGTATTACAGATACAAAGATTTGGATTCTAGAGTAGATTATTATGATGCACAAGGGGTGTCCAGTCGTAAACTTATAATGAAAACCCCTATTGAGGGTGCACGTTTATCCAGCTCTTTTGGAATGCGGAAACACCCTGTATTAGGCTATAGTATTTTACACAAAGGTACAGATTTTGCTGCACCATATGGAACGCCTATTTTTGCCGCTGGTGATGGAGTGATAGATTATGCAGGGCGACTGGGGGCATTTGGCATATATGTACGGATAAAACACGCAGGGCAAATTTCAACAGCATACGCCCATACCAGTCGTTTGGCACGAGGTATTCGCAGGGGGGTGAACGTGCAACAAGGGCAGGTGATAGCATATGTGGGTAGTACTGGACGTTCCACAGGCGACCATTTGCACTTTGAAGTTTTAAAAGGTTGGAAACAAGTAGACCCAAATAAAATAAAATTACCATTTGGCAAACGGTTAGAGGGTGTTGAATATGAACGCTTTAGAGCATTGATTGCCCCTCTTATAAAATAATTTTAAAAAATTTAAAAAAATGATTGGCGCAGAAACTTCAACATTCAGTCGATTTATTCATATTTTTCTAGATTTTTCTAAAATAATGATATACTCTATGCTCAAACTATACGTTTTATAGTATTTTTCAATAAATACAAGTACTTATGATGATTTCTTATAATTTAACAGGAGAATTAAAATGATTACTGCTACATTTATCATTTATCTTTTAGCCATGATAGCCTTGGGGTATATGGCATTTAAAAGAACACAAAATAACGCCGATTACTTTTTGGGTGGTCGTTCGCTGGGTCCCGTAACCAGTGCATTATCTGCAGGGGCATCGGATATGAGCGGTTGGCTTTTAATGGGCTTGCCCGCATATGCTTTTTCTTCGGGAATGGAATCCGTATGGTTATCCGCAGGATTGCTGATGGGTACATATTGTAACTGGTTATTTGTTGCCGCGCGGTTGCGTGTGTACACACAAGTTTCTGGTGATTCCTTAACTATACCTTCATACTTAGAAAATCGTTTTGGTGGAAATAACAAGCCTTTACGGGTAATATCTGCATTATTTATATTATTGTTTTTCTTATTTTACACCGCTTCTGGCTTGGTTGCAGGCGGAAAACTATTTGCCTCTACATTTGGATTTGATTATCAAGTTGCGGTTATAATTGGATCTTTTGCAGTTATTGCATACACTCTATTTGGAGGTTTTTTGGCTGTTGCGTGGACGGACGTTGTACAAGGATTGTTAATGTTACTGGCGTTAATATTGGTACCCGTGTTGGCGTTTGACAATACATTTGTTGCAGTAGAAACGAAAAATCCTAATTTATTAAATATGATGACTGATGCATCGGGTAAGCCTTTGACTTGGATTGCGATTGTATCGTTAGTAGCGTGGGGTTTGGGATATTTTGGACAGCCCCATATCTTAGCACGGTTTATGGCAATAAAATCGAACAAAGAAGTCGCAACAGCGCGTCGGATTGCGACATCTTGGACATTTATTACTTTGATGGGAGCCTGTTTTGTTGGTTTTGCAGGAATTCATACATTCCCTACAGGTTTGCCTGATGGGGAAAAAATATTCATTGCTATGGTTAATGTATTGTTCCACCCTTTGATAGCGGGTGTGTTGCTTGCTGCCATTTTAGCTGCGATTATGTCTACAGCAGACAGTCAATTATTAGTATCGTCTTCTGCATTAGCCGAAGATATATACAAAGGCGTAATTAATAAAAATGCAAGTCCTGAATCTTTGGTAAATATCGGTCGGTATTGTGTATTTGGAGTATCCATTGTTGCAACGCTTATCGCTCTTGATGAAAACAGCTCTGTATTGGCGTTGGTGTCTTATGCGTGGGCTGGTTTTGGTGCTGCATTTGGTCCTGTTATAGTATTGTCATTATTTAATAAAAATATGACCAGTCTAAGTGCTACAGCTGGGGTTGTTGTTGGTGGTTTAACCGTTATTATCTGGAAACAATTATCAGGTGGTATATTTGATTTATATGAAATCGTTCCCGGAATGATACTTTCCACAATAGTTATACTAGCAATTACAAAATTTTCTAAACAAAGTGATGCAAAAGTATTAAAAGAATTTGATGTTTATGAATCAAAATTATAAGATTTATACTGCATTACTGTACTAAAAAAAATAAGCACCTTGAGTGTTTATTTTTTTTATAACGTTTTTATCACCTAGTGGTATTGTTTTAACAGTGGTGGTATATGTGTGCCGATTGTCCCCATTGCGTGTTGCATAAAGAATTTTTTTGCAATTGGTACTCTGTTTAATGCGGTTAAACCAATGCGGCGTGCGATACGCAAAGCAGGATTTTTGTTGGAAAATAACCGTACCAACGCATCGCACGTTGTGGCAATAGTTGCATTATCGGCGTATCTGTATTGTTCATATTCGGACAATACATTTTCCATACCTATATCTTGTTTATTTTTATGGGCATTCTCCACCACTTCTGCCAAGGCTGCCACATCCCGCAATCCCATATTTAAACCCTGTCCAGCGATGGGGTGCATGGCGTGGGCAGCGTCTGCCACCATTACAAATCGTGTATCGGTATACCGTTTTGCATGGTGAAAGGATAACGGATAAGAATATCGCTTGTCTTGTATAACATTAAAATCACCCAACCAATCCCCAAATCGTTGCATAAGGTGGGATTTAAAGGTATCAGTATCAAGTGCTAATAACTTTGGTGCCGTATGGTTTTCTTCAGACCAAATGATGTTTACACGATTTCCGTTCATCGGCAACATTGCAAACGGACCGTTCGGCATAAAGTATTCTATTGCTTTGTTATTGTGTGGCTTTTCACATTGCACTGTGCAGACAATCGCCGTTTGACTGTATTGCCAGTGTGTGCTGGGGATTCCCACGTGTTGGCGACTTTTTGAAAAACGCCCATCGCAGGCTATAATCAATTTACACTCTAATGTTGTATCGTCTTCCAATATAACAGAAGCCTTTTGTTGCGTGCGGGTCATATCTTTTACGGATTGTTTTTCCATAAATGTAATATTTTTCATTTGGTGTAATGTTGTAAACTGTGCTTGCCGCAGTGCATTATTTTCAACGATATACCCCAAATCTTCACCGTCTGCCAATGCACTGGAATACGACATATCCATATGGGATTTACCAGAATGCAAATCGCCGTCTTGTATTAAGACTTCTCGCATAGGGCAAGCGTCGTCTTTTATATGTTGCCATACGCCTGTATGCTTTAATAAATTTGCCGATGCCCACGCTATGGCACACGTTCTGCCATCAAAAGGATTGTTACGTATGGTGTCAATACTATCTTTGTCAATGACCGCTATAGACAGTCCCGATTGCCCCAAGGAAATTGCAGTTTGCAGACCTGCTAAGCCTCCGCCAATAATTATAACATCATAAAATTTATTATCTGTATGCATTTTTTTCTCACAATCGGGATTTGTTAAATATATATTTTAAATTATTGATTATTGAATCTGATCCAGTATATGGGTAATTTGACATAGATTCAAGATAATGTTATAAAATGATAAAATTCTAAATTCTGTTTTTACAGGTAATTTTACAGCATATGTATTAGGCGATTTAGCAGTGATATGTGAAAGCATTTAAATAATATTTTTTCATATAAATTTAATACAGATACTTCTGTAAAAGACTCTATCAAACGCATTATCTAATAAAATACAATTTAACGCAAAAAATTTAGCACAATAAAAAATCCAAAGGAGCTATATTTAAATGTCATTTTTACCAATACAGTTTGAAAACTTTTTACGGAAAATACTAAGCAAAATATGGGCATTTCTATTTTTAGGTATTGGCTTTGGTATGATGGTTGCTATTTTAGACTATTACCCTATGGATACATCGTGGAATGTAGCTGGTATAAATATTAATAATGTAACGGGCGATTGGGGGGCTTTTTCTGCAAGTATTTTAATGCAATTTTTTGGTATTTTTGGCGTTCTTATTCCGACTCTTTGCATTGTGTGGGGTATTAAAATATATCACAAACGACATATTACTATTCCAGTGTTAAAGTTGTTTTTTTACACGCTGGGTATAATATTTTTGTGTGGTAGTTTTTCTGTTTTGCAATGGCAAATAAATTCCCGAATGTCTGTTCATGGTATTTCTGGATATATCCTTTGGTATAATTTTTTACAACATTTTGATGTTGTTGGATATTTAATAGCGGTATTTTTGTTTTTCTGCGGTGTGATTCTAGTAATTTTTGGATTGTCCGTATCCAGAATTGAATGGGGTTTGGCAGCAGAGCAAATAAAACTTTATAGTGTTTTTTCTAAAAATTTATTACGCTATAGTTTTGAAAAAATACAAAATGGTTTTGCAATATTAAATATATTTAAACCACAAAGGGAAATGGATGATGAACCAGTTTTTGATTACAGTACAACACAAAATACACCAAAAAGCCCGCCTAGTGCTGTAGGAAGATCTGGTCATAATTCTAGCAGTAATCAATCTGAGTCAAGTAAATCCATAAATCCTTTGGAAAATGGAGATAACGCGGTTGCCCCTAAAGGCACACAGGTCCCTGTTATGTCAGGCGAGGAATTCCAATTACCCACTATAAAACTGTTGTATCAAGCACCTAAAGAAAAAATTGTAGGGCTTTCTGAAAAAGAAAAATCTGAAAATAAAGCTGCATTAGAACGTATTTTACAAGATTTCAAAATACGTGGAAAAATTATAGGAGTCCGTGTTGGTCCTGTCGTGATTACCTATGAATTAGAACTGGCTCCTGGGGTTAAGGGCAGCAGAGTAGAGGGGCTTGCAGATGATATTGCCCGCAATATGGAAACGGAATCCACACGCATAATTTCTATTCCGCAACGGGGGGTAATTGGTATAGAGATTCCAAATACAAGCCGACAAGTGGTAAATTACAAAGAAATATTATCGTCCAAAGATTTCAGCAATACAGAAGCCTTGTTACCCTTGGCTCTGGGGGTGGATGTTGACGGTAAGATGTCCATAAAAGACTTGGCATCCATGCCCCATTTATTAATTGCAGGAACAACAGGTTCTGGTAAATCAGTGGGCTTGAATGCTATGGTAATATCGTTGCTGTATAAACACACTCCAGAAACATTACGAATTATTATGATTGATCCAAAAATGTTGGAATTTGAAAAGTATCACCATATCCCCCATTTATTATCCCCAGTGGTAACCGACCCTAAAAAAGCGGTGGTTGCATTAAAATGGGCAGTACGAGAAATGAATGACCGATACGCAAAAATGGCAAAAGCAGGGGTGCGGAATATCACCAGCTTTAATGAAAAAATGGAACAGTTATGCCGCAGCGGTGAAGTTTTAACAGAAACGGTTACCGTTGGTTTTGATGAAAATAACAGCCCGATATTTGAAGATAGAATTATAGACACATCAAAATTACCTTTTATTGTGGTTATTGTTGATGAATTGGCAGATCTAATGTTAGAGGCAGGCAAAGATATAGAAGGCTCTATACAAAGTTTAGCACAAAAAGCACGCGCATCAGGAATACATTTAATCGTTGCAACACAACGCCCCAGTGTGGACGTGATAACGGGTACAATCAAAGCCAATTTCCCTGCACGGATTGCCTATATGGTTACATCAAAAATAGACAGTCGCACCATATTAAATGAACAAGGTGCGGAACAATTATTGGGTTGGGGGGATATGTTGTGTACATTGGGATCCCGTCCGCAACGCTATCACGCCCCGTTTGTTCGTGATGAAGAAGTAGAACAAGTCTGTAATTGGTTACGGGCACAACAAGAACCAGAATATCAAGATTCGGTTGTTAATGAAAATCTGCATACTGGTGCTGGGGCTGGTTCGGGCGATGGTGATGCGGCGGAATCGGGTGCTGGTGGGGGCAGCAAAGACGATATACAATATGATGAAGCGGTGGCATTGGTGGCAAATACTGGCAAAGTGTCTATCAGCTTTGTCCAGCGGTCGTTACGCATTGGGTATAACAGGGCTGCGATTATAGTAGAGAGAATGGAAGCCGAAGGCGTTGTTTCCGCTGCGTCCCATTCGGGTAAAAGAGAAGTCTTAATAGAAAAGCGATAACATTATATAAAAACACCCCGATTAAGGATTTAATATATTTTGGTTTTATTGGATGCTAAGATGTAGAGTTCTGCCGAATACATTAAATATTTTATTCAAGGTTTTTAAAGATGGGGATTGCAACCCAGATTCCAATCGGTTAATTGCTGATTGCGAAGTGTGGGCTTTTTCTGCCAATTGTTTTTGTGTCATATTATGTTGGGTTCGCAATTCAATCACCAATTTTGCCGCTTGATAATATGGTTGCAATTCTTTATATTCTTTTTGAAATTCAGGATTATTTTTATATTCTGATAATAAATCATCTAAATTTTGTCTAGTCATTTTTTATTCCTTTGTTAAATCGGCACGCTTGCGAATTTTATCTAGTATATTTTTTGGTATTTTTTGGGATTTTTTTTATGTATGCCCCGATTACAGGGCTTGTTTATTTCACATTGCAATATACAATGGTCTGCATTACAATACATCCATACGAAAAAAACCACCTTTAAGGTGGCTTTTTTTATAAAGGCGACAATCCGCGCTAATAAATAAAATATCACACATAATTTTGGGTATGTCAAGATAAAATATAAAATTAAGGGAAATATTTGAAATGCTAGACTATAGATTAAAAACATATGAGAATTTGCTAAATTTAAATGCCGATGAAGCAAAAGGAGCTTATAATTGGAATAAAGCTATTTCTGCTAGTTTTTTGCCCGCTTTACATACTTTGGAAGTAAAGTTACGAAATAAAATATATTATGCAGCTGTGGAAAGTCATAAACGATATAGTAATGAACAATTTTGGTTTTCAATACTGGTTACAGAAATGCAGAATCAGAAAATAGATAATATGGTTTTAAAGCAAAAAAAACGCTGGATTAATATTGAAACAGGAGACAGAATTCAATATTCTAAAACAGAAAAAGATTTAAGACGATATCAGCATAAAGGTAAGAGCATTAATTATATTATCAGCAATTTAAGTTTCGGGTTTTGGACAGATTTTTGTAATAAAAAATATTATAAAAATCGTTATAATCAGAATTTAATATTATGGAATGATGATATGATAAAAAATGTATTTTCTAATTATAAAAATATAGACGATTTTGATATTAAAGATTTTTTTATAACAATAGAAAGAATAAGAAAACTTAGAAATAGAATAGCCCACCACGAACCTATATGGAAAGAAAACTATTCAACTACAAATAATCCTATTTATGGTGTTCAACCTGCTTTGGATATTTTAAACAGAAAATTTGATGAAATTATAGAAATCATTTCTTGGATAGATAGAGATGCACATAGCGATATTTTAAAATATAAATTTAATGGTATGTTTAAAAGAATCATTAAAAGAAAAACTTTTAATATATTCCTGAAGTAAGCGCTATATGTGAAAATACGGTGGTGTTTATTATGCTTGATAATGGTTTTTTGATGTGATAGCTTTACCATATTATAGCCATCGGGGGACTTTTAAAGTTGAGAAAATCGCACAGATTTGACCCGTTGAACCTGAAACAGTTAACACTGGCGTAGGAAATGGCTCTCTGTAATATGGGGGACGTACGCCAAAAGAGGTAAATATGTCAAAAAACACTACAATAGACACGGACACTCCCCATCATAAAAAAGATATTCCCATATCATTGACTGTTGCAGGATCAGACAGCGGCGGCGGTGCAGGGATTCAAGCGGATTTAAAAGCCTTTAGTGCTAATGGTGTTTACGGGGCTAGTGTTATTACGGCATTAACCGCACAAAATACCAAAGAAGTCCGTGGCGTATTGCCGATTGATACGGACTTTATCGCCCAGCAAATGGATGCGGTTTATCAAGATATACATATTAACGCTGTAAAAATAGGAATGCTAGGCACGGTAGAAATAACCGAATGCGTAGCAGAATCTTTGCAAAAATACAAAGCCAAAAATATAGTATTAGATACGGTTATGGTTGCAAAATCTGGTGATAGGTTGTTACATAAAAATGCCGTAAAATCGCTTGTGGAAAAAATGATACCCCTTGCCAATATTATTACGCCCAACATACCAGAAGCAGCGGATATATTAAATATATCAGAATCAGATGTAATTTCCGATATGGAACGCACAGCAAAAACTTTGTATGATTTGGGGGGTGCAAGCGTATTGTTAAAAGGCGGACATTTATCCGATACACACAGCACAGATTATTTTTATGATGGGGCAATATTGCACACGGTATCATCGCCCAGATACAATCGCAATAACACACACGGTACGGGGTGCAGTTTATCCGCAACCATATGTGCGAATTTGGCAAAAGGGGCGGATATGGTATCAGCGGTGGAAATGGCAAAATCGTATATTTCCGATGCTATACAATATGCTGATGTTATGAATGTAGGGCAGGGCTGCGGTCCCGTGAATCATTTTTATAAATATTGGGATTAACAAAACGTATGAAAATATATATACAAGGAATATTATAATGTTGCACAATGTATCGGTTGCTATTGACACAATAGACATTTTTAAAAATATCAGCTTTGAACCCACGGTTGGGAAATGGAATTGTATTTTAGGCAAAAGCGGTGTTGGAAAATCAACAGTATTGCGAGTGTTAGCAGGATTGCCCGTTGGCAATGATGGTACAGGCATTATTACAGGCACGATAAATACGGATAAAAACGCCGTAGCGTGGATGGGGCAACAGGATTTATTGTTCCCATGGAAAACAGTGTATGAAAACGCAGTTATTCCCTGTGCTATGACAGGAACGGTTACAAAATCCCAACACGAAAAAGCAATTGATTTATTGCACAAGGTTGGATTAAAAGACAAAATACACGTCTTGCCCCATACATTATCTGGGGGACAACGCCAAAGGGTTGCATTGGTGCGAACATTAATGTTTGAACGGGATATAGTGTTAATGGACGAACCCTTTTCTGCACTGGATGCGGTAACAAAACGAGAATGCCAAGCGTTGTTCCATACATTATTATCGGGCAAAACTATTATACAAATATCCCACGATATATCGGAAACTTTAACGGTATGCGATACGGTGTACTTTATGAAAAATTGTGAAAATGGCTTGCGTAAAATCGGGGAAATGCACAGCCCCGCCCCACGTGTTTTTGATAACGCTGAAGTATTGGAAAATACACGCCACATATGGAACATTGTAGAAAAGGATAGTACAGAAAAGGATAGTACAGAAAAGGATAGTACAGAAAAGGATAGTACAGATGTTTAAAGGATTTAAAACTGAAAAAAAATGGTATTCCCCTTTAAAGACACTGTATGCGGTTGGTGTGTTTTTTGCGATTTGGTATGGCGGAGTGTATATTTTTGATGTCCCGCAATATCTATTACCTTCGCCCGATGCGGTTGTCATTAGCATATATAAAAATTATACAGGGCTTTTCAAAGATGCGAAAATTACAGGAATTGAAATTATATTGGGTTTTATATTGGGCAGTGGATTGGGCATCGTAAGTGGATTGTTGCTGGAAGTATACCCTCGTTTACGCCGTTGGTTTTTGCCAGTGTTGGTCATCAGTCAAACCATACCAATTTACGCAATTGCCCCATTATTAGTTTTATGGTTGGGATTTGATATGGCACCAAAAGTAGTTATGGCAGTTATTATTATATTTTTCCCTGTTACAACAGCCTTTTACGATGGATTACGCCGCACTCCACAGGGGTGGATAGATATGGCACGTATTACAGGGGCGAATAAATGGCAAATATTGTACAAAGTTAAATTCCCTGCCAGTTTACCTGATTTAATATCTGGTTTACGGGTCGCGGCAGCATTTGCCCCAATTGGTGCGATTGTTGGCGAATGGGTCGGGGCTTCGGCAGGATTGGGATACCGAATGATATATTTTAATGCCCGTATGCGGACTGCCGATATGTTTGGGGCGTTGATAATATTGATATGTATGGCATTGTTGTTGTATTTTACCGTTGATATATTAGGTAAAAAAATGATTAAATGGAAAAAGGATGCGTAAACATTTATTAAAAGATGGGAGTATACGGTGCGTCCAGTGTAACAATGATATAGCATACACATTAAACAAGCACATATACCAAACCCACACACCAAACACATATACAAAACACATTGAACAAGCACATTGAACAAACACAGTAAAAAACCATACAAAAAAATACATATGGCAAAAAAAATACTGTACTAAAACATAAATAGCGGTAAAGTATAAATAGCACACAAAATAAGGAGCATAAAAATGAAGAAGATAATAATAGCATTGGGTGGAATACTGGCAATAATCGCAGGAATTAATTTTTTTAATACCAATTCCCCCACCACAAAAATGGAAAATGGCAAGCAAAAAATTTCTATTATGTTGGATTGGTTTGTCAATCCAGATCACGGTAATATTGTTATTGCAAAACAAATGGGCTTTTTTGCGGAACAAGGTTTGGATGTGGATATATTAGAGCCTGCTGATGCGTCAAATCCCCCAAAGTTTTCCGCATTGAAAAAAGTGGATTATGCGTTAAATTATCAAAATTCATTACAAATGCAAGCGTCTGAAGGGTGGGCAAATACCCGTATTGCTACAATGATTGATACACCTTTGGGCAGTATTATGGCATTGGAAAAAAGCGGTATAAAAAGTATGAAAGACTTGCAAGGTAAAAAGATAGGCTTTAGTGCCCCTGGATTCGAAGAAGCAACAATTGGTGTAATGTTAGAACACAATGGGCTTTCCATGCAGGGCGTAAAGCTTATCAATATTAATTTTGCATTAAGTTCTTCGTTGATTAGCGGGTCGGTTGATGCCATTTCTGGGGCGTATCGTAATTTTGAAAAAACAGAATTGGAATTAAAAGGTTATAAACCTGTCGTATTTTTGCCAGAGGAAAACGGCGTACCAATGTTTGATGAAATTGTTATGGTTACCCATAAAGATAATGCAAAATCAGAAACCACAAAAAAGGTTGTCCGTGCGTTGCAAAAAGCAGTGGATTATATGAAAGCCAATCCTGAAAAATCGTGGAAAGCGTTTATGGCGTATAAACCTGATATGCTGGATACCCCTTTAAATAAACAAGCGTGGATAGATACCGTACCCTTGTTTGCAAAAAACCAAGCACAATTAAACAAAGAACGCTATGCGGAATTTGAAAGGTTTTTGAAAAAACAGAACTTAATATCCAAGCCTATGCCTGCAATGCAAGAATACGCAATCAATCCTTTTAAATAAAATATCTTTTATAAAACGGAAAATTATTATAGACGAAAATTATTATAAAGCGAAAGAGTATTATAGTATGTTTAATGTTTTAAAGCAAAATGCCCAGCAAGAATGGATAGACTACACACATCACAGATTTGTCAATCAAATACACGATGGCAATCTGGATGTGGATGTTTTCAAATTTTATTTAATGCAAGATTATTTGTTTTTGTTGGAATATGCAAAGACGTGGGCGTATGTAATTTCTGTTGCCGATACAAAAGAAAATATGGATTTTGGCTATTCACATATGAAAGCAATTCTGGAAACAGAAATACAATGCCATATGGAATATTGTGAAAAATGGGGTGTGTCTGTTGCGGATTTGCAAAATGTTACGGCACACAAAGACACAACCGCTTATACGGATTTTGTGGCGGAGTGTGCGAAAAAATATGGGTATGTTGGGGGCGTACTTGCAATGGCTCCGTGTACAATTGGGTATGCGGAAATTGGGGCAAGGTTAGCCAAGAACCCGATTGCAAAAAATATGCAAAATGTAAAACCCAATCCATATCAATCGTGGATTGATATGTATGGTAACGATGAAATGGCGAATTTGGCACAATGTTATAAAACCCATTTGGAAAGTGTTTTACGATCGTTATATCCCCATAACGCCCCTTTGTATGATGAAATCTTTAAAACTGCGGTGATATTGGAAGTAAAATTTTGGGAAATGCCGTATTCTATAAAATAAAATATAATATAATATAATATAATATAATAAAATAAAATAAAATTTATATTAAACTGTTTGTAATAAAAAATAAAGCTAGGAAAAGACAGAAAATGGATTACAGAGTATATGCCGTAACCCCCACAGGGTTAAAAACTAGAGATTTGTGTGATAAAATAGAAAAAGTTGTTGCGGGGGGCATAACGGCTTTGCAATACAGGGCAAAAGGTTTAGAGGCTATGGAAATGGTAGAGCAAGTCCGTGCTGTCCAAGATATTACACGGGTTAAAAATATTCCTTTGATTATCAATGATTATGTGGATGTGGCAAAGGTAACGCAAGCCGATGGAGTGCATTTAGGGCAAGATGATATGCCTGCAAATAAAGCCAGAGAATATTTGGGAAACAGTTATGTAATCGGATTGTCTGTTGGCAATGACCACGAACTGCAAAAATTGGATGTATCGGTTGTGGATTATGTGGGGTGTGGGGCTGTTTTTTCAACGCAAACAAAAACTGATGCGGGGCAGGCTATTGGTGTCGATGGATTTGAACGCCTTAGAAAAAAAATACTTATACCCGTTGTGGGAATTGGCGGTATAACGCTTGATAATGCACAATCGGTATTTAATGTGGGGGCTGATGGTGTGGCGATGGTGTCCGCTTTATTTACGGAAAATACAACACACGACACCATTTATGAAACAATACAAAATATTAAAAAATGGCATATGCAAAATAACAGTGTGTAAATGGATAAAACGATAAAAATATATAAGGATAATAAAGAATGCTAGAAGATAGAGCGATTTTGAATTTTGTAATATTATTGCTTGTGAATGTTGTGGGGGTTGTGTTTTTATACAGCATAACGTTTCGCTTTATGGTTCAAAAATATAGTGTTGCGGAAAATACAGGATTTTGTCTGAAAGGCTTTTTGTTGGGTAATAAAGCATTTTATACGCATATGGCAAAAGTATGTGGCAGTGCCGTATTTTTTCTGGTGGTATGTATATTGATACTGTTTTATATTTCCAATAAAATTTTTTACAATCAATCGGTTTTATATGAAATATTGGGGTTTTTATGCGTTGTTTTATTATCGTTATATGTCATATGGATACATTTATTTAAAAAAGAATATTTTTACGATAGGGTATATTCGTACCAGCGATTATTGATTGCATATATCCCTGTTGTTGTGTTTTTCGTCAGTACATTTTTGGTATGCGTTTGGGTCAGTGCATCCATATCCGATGCGATAGCAGGCAGTACAGTATATCCGTATTACAATATTTTCCCGATTGATTTTTTATATGTTTTGTGGGTATTTTTATATATATTTACACAATGTATATTTTGCGTTTTAACCCCTTATACTGTGTGTCGCATATTAAAATAATACTGTAATACTGCTGATACTGTAATACTGCTGATACTATTTAATATATAAGGGCTATATGATACTATAGACTATAAAAAATACTATAGACTATAAAAAACCACTATAAAATAACTGTTATAAAATAAAATATAATAATTTAAATATAAAATATGGGAAGATAATATGATTTGGACAGGGCGTAATGATGGGAATGATGTTGATGTATTACGGTATCATCAAAAGGTAAAATCACGGTCTTTAGATACCGTGTGCAATGAATCCGATGCACAAAACCAAGAAAGCAATAAAAATTTTGGCTTTATAGGATTTTGTTGTGATGAAGGTGTAAAGCGTAATAAAGGCAGAACAGGGGCAAAAGACGGACCAGATTCTATTCGCAGTGCATTGTCTGGTATGCCTTACAGTTATTTTGGCAAAAATAAATACGGTTTGTATGATTTTGGCGATGTGCGGTGTGATGATGGGGATTTAGAAACTGCACAGGGAAATTTACAAAATTGCGTACAGAAAATATTGCAATTAAAGTGTATCCCTGTTGTATTGGGCGGGGGACACGAAACGGCATATGGTACTTATGCAGGTGTATTTGATTATTTTCATCCACAGGGTAAAACAATCGGCGTTTTGAATTTTGATGCCCATTTTGATATTCGTAAAACGGCTGACGACAGCCATACTTCGGGAACGCCTTTTTGGAATGCGTATCAATTGGCACAAAATAATACAACGGATTTCAAATATTTCTGTTTTGGTATTTCCGAATCGGGCAATACGCAAAACTTGTTTGATACGGCACAAACTATGGGTGTGCAATATTGCACAGATACGCAAACCGCAATAGAGCCTTTGAAATGTATGGATGCTGTTTTAGATTTTGCCCATAGTGTTGATGTTTTATATATCACCATAGATTTGGATACATTTTCCGCAGGCATCGCCCCAGGGGTCAGTGCGTTGAATCCCGTTGGTACATCTGTTGCGGTTGTGGAAACGCTTTTGAAAAAATTACACGAATCAAATATACGTGTTGGGGCTTTTGATGTTGTAGAGTTAAATCCGTCATATGACACCGAATCCATAACAGCACGACTGGCGGCGCGCTTGATACACACGTTTATAACAACAAATGCGTAATTTCACTGTGTACAGATGTGTTGTAAAATAAAAATTCTATTTTAAAGTATTTATTTATATACGTAATGTTATCTTTATTATTGTATATTGTATATTGTATATTGTATATTGTATATTGTATATTGTATATTGTATATTGTGTATATTGTGTATATTTGGGGTTTGTACGTTTTACGTAAAAAATGCAATTATGGATTATAATACACGGTAAAATTTAATTTTTTTAACGGAAAATAAAGAACTATTTCTGTTCGTAAATTAAAAATAATATGGTATACATATAAATGTAATAGTTATTACATACTTGAGTTTTAATAGGTGGCGTGATATGGTTTTTATATTAATCTTAATACAAAATCTATCATAGCTTTATGAAAAGATTATCATAGTTTTAATATTACAGTTTAATAAACAATATAAAATAAAGGGAGACAAAATGTCAAAATCAACAAAATTATTATTAGCAGGTGCAGCAGTTGTTGCAGTTGGATTCTTTGCAATGAATTCCAGCAAAACAACAGATTCATCTTCACAAAGAAAGTTTTTTGCAATTGCAACTGGCGGAACTGGTGGCACATATTACCCATTAGGCGGTATGTTAGCACAATTGATTTCAAACAAAGCAACAGTAAATGGAACAAAAATTTCTGCAACTGCGGAAACGGGTAACGCTTCGGTTGCGAACTCTAAATTACTAGGTAATAAAGGCATTGAATCTGCTTTTGTTGCAGCGGACGTTTTAGACAGTGCCTATAATGGCAAAGGACAGTTTAAAGATGCACCAATTAAAAACATTCGTGCATTGGGTGCATTATACCCAGAAACAGTACAATTGGTTACATTGACGTCTTCAAAAATCAAAATGTTTTCTGATTTAAAAGGCAAAAGCATTTCTTCAGGTGCTCCAGGGTCTGGTCAATGGGCATTGTTGGGAACTTTGTTGGATGTAAACGGATTGACACGTGATGATGTAACCGAAGATTATTCTTCGTTCTCACAATCTGCAGAAAAAATTAAAGATGGCAACTTGACAGCATCTTTGATTACAGCAGGTACACCAACTGCATCTGTAACAGAATTGGCAAACGGACACTCTGTTCGCATTGTGCCATTATCTGGTGCTAAAATTGATGCATTATTGGAAAAACAACCATATTATGCAAAATTCACATTGCCTAGCAATACATACAAAGGGCAAACGAAACCTGTTGAAACATTGGCAGTACGTGCAATTTGGGCAACACATGCTGATTTAGACGAAGAAACAGCATACAACGTTGTAAAAGCATTGTATGAAAATACAGATACATTAGGCAAAGTACACCCTAAAGGTAAAGAAATTTCCTTGAAAACTGCACTTGAGTCTATTTCTGTTCCATTGCACCCAGGGGCTGCAAAGTATTACCGTGAAAAAGGTTTGATTGACTAAAATCAGGATATTCATACTTATCGGTATTATTGCGATAATAACCACAGGGCGGAGCGTTTATAACTCTCCGTCATTGTGTTTAACGAATGATACAGTTTTAAAAGCCGCTTTATTCAAAGGTGTTGCAGGCGAAACTGTCCAATATTGGAAATTACCTAGAAACCGCAAAAATAGTGTATCTGAAAAACCGTCCTATGGACATAACAGCTTTGGATTATCTTATTTGCACTCTATTACATTAACCCCTGTCATCAGTCAATATACTATAAAATACAAAGACATTATTCATACAAAGGAATATTTCACAACCCATGGGTATGGGTTACCATCGTTTAAAAACGATGTTGGAGTACTTTCTTGGAAGACGGAAAACGGGCGTTTTGTGCTAGAAATGAACAGAAAAATACATCCTTTGGTCGTGCGTATATCAAAAGAATACTTAAGCACGTTGCACATTGGGGACAAAGACATATCATTACAAAAATATGATGGGAAAGCTTTGCATTTTTCTGTCCATTGTAATAAAAGTATGTAGAGATTATAAAATAGTAAAAATAAAATAAGAGGATTATCATGCAAGATACGCATATATCAAACGCCGAAGCTGAGGCAATGATTAAAAAATTTGATTCGGAAAGCAATTTTCGTAATCTTATTGGGCTTGTGGGAATTACAGTAACCGCATTGTCCGTAATATTAAGTTTATTCCACGTTTATACCGCTGGATTTGGTTTATTAAATGAAATAGCACACAGAACGACCCACTTGACATTCGTTCTGGGATTAACATTTTTGGTATTCCCCAGAAAATCACACAAGGAAAATACCAATACGGATTATGGTTTTGCCATTGCCTATATTTTATTTTACCTGTATATGGGGTATAATTTAACAACAACACTGGCGGGAAAAACATCAATGTTCGAATTGGGTGTTTTTTGGGCTATGCTAGGGTTGGTTGGTTTCGCAGGATTGCCGCTTGACTTTAAAGGCGAAGGCGATAAACCATCAAAATTTGATTACCCGTTAGCATTTATCGGTGCAGCGGTATCATTGTATTTAATAGTATTTTTCAAAGATATATTTATTGAACGTCCCGGTGAAGCACAACCTGCGGATTTAATGATGGGTGTATTGGCTATCAGTGTGGTAATAGAGGCAACACGTCGTACAATGGGTAATTCATTATCTATTATCGGTGTGTTAAGTTTGTTATATGTTTTGTTTGGTCCATATATGCCTGGTATATTAGGGCATCGTGGATACGATATGGAACGTTTGGTAATGCATATGTATTTGGGTACAGAAGGCATTTATGGTATTGCATTAGGCGTAGTTGCAACATATGTATTCCACTTTGTTTTGTTTGGTGTTTTGGCACAAGGCACAGGATTGGGACAATTATTTATTGATTTATCCAATATCGTCGCTGGGCGATATGCTGGTGGATCGGCAAAAGTATCGGTTGTATCGTCTGGTATGTTTGGTATGATTTCAGGATCGCCCATTGCCAACACGGTAACAACAGGGGCATTTACTATCCCTATGATGAAAAAGAAAGGGTTCAGCCCGCAATTTGCCGCAGGCGTAGAAGCATCTGCATCATGTGGTGGGCAAGTAACGCCACCGATTATGGGTGCATCTGCTTTTGTAATGACGGAAATGTTGGGCGTGCCATATAATGAAATTATCTTGATTGCGGTTTTACCTGCATTATTCCATTATTTGGCAGCATTGGTAATGGTACATTACGAAGCCCGCCGTTTGAATATTGTTGGTGAAGATGTAAAAACATTACCGAAGTTTAGAAATGTAATGAAAACATCGTGGCATTTATTAATTCCTATTGTTGTAATGGTAACATTATTATTAATGCAATATTCACCATTTATGGCAGCATTTTGGGGTATTATATTAACAGTTGCCGTGTCGTATCTGCCATTATTGGGACGGTATACCAAAGCCATAAAACTGGATACTAACAGCGTTATGACACCAAAGCGTTTGGCGGAAGGCTTGAATACAGGGGCAAGGCATTCCTTGGCAATCAGTGCATCGTGTGCATGTGTTGGCTTTATTTTAGGGGCAACCACATTAACAGGTTTAGGGTTTAAGTTCTCTGGGGCAGTTATAACTTTGGCATCAGATATGGGTACGATGATTACCAGCCTTGATCCGATTGGATTATTCCAAGAACAAGATGTAACATTATTCTTTGCATTGATTATGGTCGGTATTGCGTGTATTTTGATGGGTGCTGGTATACCCACAACCCCCACATACATTATTTTGGCATCTATTGCAGCACCTGCATTGCAAGATTTAGGAGTTCCATTGATTGTAACCCACTTCTTTGTATTTTATTATGGAGTGTTGGCAGACGTTACGCCACCGGTCGCCTTGGCGGCATATGCAGGGGCAGGGATTTCCGGTTCCGAACCTATGCGTACAGGGGTCACCGCATTCCGTTTGTCCATGGGTAAAGCATTAGTGCCATTTATGTTTGTATATGCTCCCAGCTTGTTATTTATTAACTTTACGTGGATGGAATTTTCACTGGCAGTCTTCAGTGGCGTTGTGTCTATCGTGTCATTATCGGTTGCATACATTGGGCATTTCCGTGGAGCAGTTTCAACGGCGGAAAAATGGATGTTGAATGTTGGTGGAATAATTTTGATATGGTCCAGCCCTGTGGTGGTCTTAATCGGAACAACCTTGTGTGGCAGTGCATTAGCATATAATTATTTCTGCAGTAAAAAACAAAAAACTGTATAATATTATAAATCACATAACAGCATAAAACAAAAAGGAGAGATGTATTCTCTCCTTTTTTTGTGTTTGGTGGGATTATTATATCAGATAATTTACTATATTTTAACAGTATATGGCAGCACTGCGTTATAGTGTTTATGTTACGCTATATATGCCAATATGGCATTCAGGTTTAACCGTCCTTTGTGGGTTGTGCGTAAAATGCCATTTTCAAATATCAGCAAGCCTTGTTCTTTGCATATGTCTATTCTATCACGATTACATATTTCGGTGATAGGCTGTCCGCAAATGTCTAAAATGCGGCTTTCTGGAACGCCTTCGGATAATCGCAGCCCCATTATTAATGCCTCTAGGGCTTGGGAATGTGGGGAAATGGTATCAAATGCACTGTAGGCATCTTTGGCACTGGTTACCCATTTTTCTGGAACTTTGGGGCGTTCTGTTGCAGTTTTGCCCGCTGTGGTTGGAATACGCCCATGAGCCCCCGCCCCAATACCGATATAATCTTGGTACCGCCAATACAATAAATTATGGCGGGATTCATCACCTGCTACTGCATAATTGGATACTTCATAATCCTTATAGCCTTTTTGCAATAAATATTCGCTGGTTTTGCTGTACATTTCCGCCGATGTATCTTCGTCAGGTAATAATATCAAACCCTTGTCATATTGGCGTTTAAATTCCGTATTGTCTTCTATGGTTAATTGATACAGGGAAATATGTCCGCCGATATATGACAGGGCGGCTTCTAATTCACATAACCATTGGTCTGTGGTTTGCCCTTGGCGTGCGTATATCATATCAAACGACCATCTGGCAAATGTATTTTGTGCTATTTCCACCGCTTGCAAAGCTTCTTTTGACGTATGGTCACGCCCCAAAGCTATCAAATCCGCATCGTTTAAACTCTGCACCCCCAAAGATACTCTGTTTATGCCTGCGGTTTTAAAGTCTTGGAATTTTTGTGATTCTGTAGATGTGGGATTGGCTTCTAATGTAATTTCAATATCGTTTGTGAATCCAAAAATATTTTGTATACCGTCAATTACTTTTTCTACCACACTGGGGGGCATTAAAGACGGTGTTCCGCCCCCAAAAAATATACTGCTGACTGGGGGGCGATTGTGTGCGTAATGCAACAGGCTAGCATCGTGTTGTAAATGTTCAATAAACGTATCGGCATATGCGTCATAATCAATGGGCGTACGGCGAACGTGGGAATTAAAATCACAATAGGGGCATTTCTTTTTGCAAAAAGGCCAATGTACATATATTCCGAGCATAAATGAAATCCATCACAGTGTATAAAGTTAGAAAAATACATATTTTAATATGTGTAGTATAAGGGTCTTATATATGTAAAAGGTTTAGTAATCAAGTATATTGATTATAAACAGCCTAATATTATGAAAACCAAAACAGATTATAAAAAGCCTAATATTATGAAAACCAAAACAGATTATAAAAAGCCCAATTTTATAAGAAAATCAAAAATATTATGAAAAACAATGTGCAATCATTTTTTTGAAAGCGTCCGCACGGTGGCTGATAGCGTGTTTTTCCTGTGGGTCAATTTCTGCGAATGTTTTTGTATATCCTGTTGCGATAAAAATAGGGTCATAGCCAAATCCTTTGTCGCCAGTTGGGGGAAATGATAGGTCGCCGTGGACTTCGCCTTGGAATACCATTTCTTGTCCGTCTGGGGTTACCACTGCCAATGCACAGACAAAATGGGCTGATGTATCGGTGTGTTTTGTCAATTCGGATTGCAAGCGTTGCATGGCTTTGTCAAAATCTTTATCCGCCCCCGCATAACGGGCAGAATGAATCCCTGGGGCATTATTTAAAGCACGAACACATAAACCGCTGTCATCTGCCATTGCGATTTTACCCGTGTGTTTTGCAGTGTGGCGGGCTTTTATCAAGGCGTTTTCTGCAAAGGTTTTACCGTCTTCTGTGGGTTCGGATACGCCCAAATTTCCTGCGGTATCTACCGTACAGCCATACGGGGTAATCAATGCGGATATTTCAGGTATTTTCCCTGCGTTATGGGTTGCCAATACGATATGTTGATTGTGTAAATTCATTGTTGTGCCTTTGCCGTTTTAAAATGTGATTATTGTTATTATATTTTTATCATTACCACTATTGTTATGATACTGTTTATTGTTACCACCGTGTGATTTGCTTTATTATATTTAAAATGCTTTTATTATGCTTTTTCAGCCCAATAGGATTCCAAGGCTTGCTGTTGTAAAATTGCCAATTCTGCACAGCCTTTTTCTGCTAATTCGTACAATGTTATAAAAGCAGTTTTATCAAACGGAGAACTTTCCGCAGTGCCTTGAACCTCTACCACTTTACCAGATGCGGTCAAAACAAAATTGGAATCCGCATCGGCGTTGCTGTCTTCTGCATAATCCAAATCTAATACACAATCACCGTTGTAAATTCCACACGATATGGCAGATATGGATTCTGTAACGATTGGGGTTTTTATTTTACCCTGTTCCAACATCCATTTTTCCGCACATTTTAATGCTACATACGCCCCTGTTATAGATGCCGTCCGTGTACCGCCGTCCGCTTGGATAACATCGCAATCTATTTTAATTTGATATTCGCCCATAGTGTTCGTATTTACTATGGCACGTAAAGCCCGCCCGATAAGGCGTTGTATTTCGTGGGTACGCCCTGAATCAACCGTTTTTTTACGGTGCATACGTCCGTGGGTTGAACGGGGCAACATACCATATTCGGCAGTAACCCACCCTTTGCCAGAACCCCGTAAAAATGGCGGAACACCTTTTTCCACCGTTGCCGTACATAATACGTGCGTATTGCCCATTTTAATCAGACAAGACCCTTCGGCATAAGGATTGTATCCAATTTCAAAGTGTGTAGAGCGTAACATATCGGCAGTTCTGTTTGATGGGCGTGTCATTGGGTATCCTTTGCATATAGTGTGTTGTTATGATGTATTGTATTATGATGTATAATACAGATATTAAGATACAATATATATAACAGATTTTTTTATGTATGTACACACCCGCAGGATAATCGCCAACAAGATATTTAATAATCAATACGGTTGTGAAATGTTATTGCATAAATACACCACGTTGTGCGTGTTTTTCTTGCGTTTTTAGTTTTTCGCCCTATAATCAAAAATGAGATTGAAACCTCATTACACGCGGTATATCCGCCCGACAGCGGTATGCACTTTTAGAGTGCGTACGCATAGCCCTACGCATTCTTGACTCCTGCAGTCCAGAAGGTGTGGCTATGTC
>JAYJMH010079961.1:0-10239 GCA_036873815.1 Phacellophora camtschatica | reverse complement strand
AAAACAATATTTGTTTTAACATGGTAATATAATGGACTTTGTAAAAAGCTTCGCCTGGTGTCATTTGAGTCAATTGATATATCATTGTAGTACCGTCGAAAGCGGGAGGATGGGAGGGCTGTAGCTCCCCCCAATAATATCAAGAACAATGGTTATTTAAAACAATTTAGTAACAAACCTTTGTTCTGTATTGTTCTGAGAACAATAAGCCCCCCTCTCTACGGAACTGTATAACCAATAGTAACAGTAAAAATCTTGTCGCTTTTTTTTAATAAAATCATCCAGCTCCATTTTGACAATAAAATTAGTGTTTTGACAGTTTATAAAAGTAGTGATAATTTTTTCAGCTAAATTAGCACTTTATTGGATGATTTATATTTTAACGAATCGGTAGGCCGTGGCAAGAATTTTCTTAAACCGCTTATTAGACTGTAGGCGAATTTTTTCAATTAAGAAATTTCAGATGGGGTGACATAGCCATGAGATCAGGGCCTATTCCCAGGCTAGGGGTGACAGCTCAACCTGGTGTACCGATGTACCGCCAACTTAATGATTTTCATATGCTGCACCGGCTATTCTGTGTACCGGGCAACATTTTCCTATTTTTCATTATTTACTATTGTACCGGTTTCTATAATTTTTTCTGAATTAATGACTTCCATTTCACTATACAGTATCATCTTCATTATCCAGATCGTCATTATTTATTCTTTAAATCAAGGATCATGTTTCCAGTTCTAAATTATATATCTTATATATATATATATATCTTAAAAACTCTTTTCTACGTATAATTCGTGTAATTTATGTAATGTGTTAGTGAGTGTGAATTAATTAGATTTTTGTAAACTAACTTAACCAACTTTAAAAAAAGAAAAGAATAAAAATCCAATATCCTGGTATTTATTCACTCAAATCGTTTTTGTACCTCGTTGTTTTAATTTCGAATTTAGGATCTTTAAAATTCAGAAACGAATGAGAAATTCTGGCACTAAAATTCCCACAGATTTAAGAAACCTCGGTACCATCTCTTATTTTGAAATTTAGGACATTCAAAAATTAAAAAAACCTATAAAAAACTTTTGGTGGTAAACGTCCTCCGATGCACAAAACCTTAGTAGCAAGTCCTCCAGGGCCAAGTTTCTTATGTTAAAAATAAAATCCATGTAATTTAAAAATCGTCCTCATGTTTGGAACACTGAAGCACGCAAAGCATCATGGTAAATTCGTAATTCTTTGGCGTTGAACTTGCATCTTGCTGTCACGCTATCATTGCGAATGTCAATAGGATTGACTTTTTGGACATTTCCCAAGGTATAATTGATTGTTTTTGCATCACGAGAAAAACAGGAATTTCTATTTTTTCGTTTGATCTTGGATTCACTGACGCAAGAGACACTTCATGTTTATGCCACACATGTTTTCTTGTAAATCAACTCCATTGTACTGTCGCTGGAGCAGAAATTGACATCATTTATCATTAGCATTTTCCTTTCTTGAGTTGAAACGCTTTTAATAAAGTTTTTAAAAGCTCATACAACTACACTAAACGCTTATATTAAAATTGACCTGTCAGTCAATTCATTGAAAGCTTATCCTATGAAACGATCTTTTCCATATATCATGATATTAATACCCCCCCCCCCCCATTAATACTACGAACGAAATTGAATGGGATTTTAGTTTATCCACCATAAGAAAATATTATAGTTTTTCTGCATCTACCATTCATTGGCTTTGCTCTGAACTTCTCTACCATTCATTGGTTTCTCAGTTTACTACTTTAGTTTGTGCCCCTGTGGTATCATTAATTTTTAACCACGCTAGTCGAGTAAATTTTTAGTATGGATGTATGAAAAAAATGTCTAGGGCTCTTGTGGAGTCGGAGAGCAAGGAGCACGAGAAAGCTTTTGAAGCAACGCCCCTTCATTTACTCAGAAACGCCCAATTTTTTGTTGTTTCCACAGAGATGCAATATGATGTCATTTTAGCAAATAGGAATGAGGAAGGGGGCTCTTCCCCTTCTAGATGAACAGAAGAAATGTGTGCAGGGTAAGCAATAGATACATAGACTGAATTGTTTTCAGACAAGGCTCGTTATACTTCGTTACGATGCCAATATCAGTGACAAGGCAGTAGGCAATATGGGAAAACAATATTTGTTTTAACATGGTAATATAATGGACTTTGTAAAAAGCTTCGCCTGGTGTCATTTGAGTCAATTGAAACTGCTTGTTAGTATTTCTCAACAACAATTAAACAATCTTGTGACGCAATAGCTAATTGAGGCTGAACATGTTAACAGCATTCCAGTTTCTTAATTATTTCTTTGTTTGAGGGGAGGGGTTGGTTTGTGATTTATTTCTTTGAGCTTCGTTAATTGAAAGTTTGGGCGGTGTTATACGTATTTAATAAAATGTTGGATTTAGAAACGCGATTTAGGGCAATCGTGTCAGAATTTTTTGAGCATTTTAAAGGTAGTTTTATCAGTTAAATGACATGATTCAGTTCTTTGTACCTCCAAAAACTCAACCTGAACTGCTGAACTGACATACCTGACATACCTTAATCCCAACAATTATGACATTTAAATCAACTTTTGATATGCAAAAATTGCTATCATAATAATCAATTATTGTTGTTGTTGTTGTTATGAAAAGTTATTATTAGCTTAAGCTGGCTTAAGCCCGTACACCATATCAGCATTGTGTATTTTCTTTGAAAACTCTTTCTTCTGAACAAAACAACTCCTTCTACTGAATATTGTATTTGAATTAAATTAAGCATAGAAAATCTATGGATTCTCAATGCTTGGCTGACTTTTTATCAATCTGAATTTGTTTTTGCTTCATTGCCTGTTTTTCTCTTGCGCAGAGCTTGATCATTTATGACTTAGTGAAGAAACAGAACACTTGTGTCAGTTGTGTTTTATTAGAAGTCTGTAATAGGTGCTCTAACAAGTATATTAGTAAATAGCTCTAACAACAACTATTTACAAGTCTTCACGTCAGTGGTGGTATTTGAAAATAAATTCATTTGTTCTTCGACTAACAGAGCCTTGATTTTATCTACAGTATTTAAAAATCAAGATGATTCGAATGGACAGTAAGTTTTTTTTTATTTGTAAATATATTTATAATATATGTTTACAGTTTTAATGCTGTGTTCTTCTGTCTGAAGAAGGAATATTCTTTCCATTTATATATTATATCAATACAAATATTCTCCATTTGGTTTGGATTATATGTCCAGGTGTTTTAGTCTATTCTCTGCTTTAGAATAACATAACATAACAAAAAGCTCTTTGAAACGAAGCATTAGAAGCAAACGTTTGAAATAATAAAATTTATTAAAACGTTCTCACTTTTGCTAAGTAGAACGATGAGTCGGCTGACAAAATAAACATGAATGGGGGAGAGTGACATGTTTTTTCGTCATTTTTGTGTCCAACTCGTGTTTTGCTAACTTGCATAGCATGTACTATTACTATTAGGTTTGTTTGTAAAAAAGGGGATCAAAATTCAGAATCTAACAAAAAGAAATATAACTATAACTATTTTTATAATACATAAATAAATACATTAAAGAAAAAAACAAAGAAATAAAGAAAGAATAAAAGACACAGTTCAGAAGCATATAAATAACTAAAAGAATTTGAAGTTTGAAGTCAGAAGAAATATCCTCTAACCATGCTAAAAGAACACATTTGAAGTCAGAAAAAAATATTTACCAGAATGCAAGAGAATGCATTGCTTATTACAATTACGAAACAATTCATAGTTTATCAAATTGATGTTGTTTTTCCATCGAAGACTGCCAAATCAAAAACTGCCAATACCGACAAAGAAAGAAAACTGCTGTGCTTCTTTTTGATACCTTTGTTACGTCACGACTCACTATCATTAATCCCCAAAGCTTTGCTTGCCAGTTTCTTCAAAATCTAATGCCATTTAATTATAGGATATCGTATTTGACCGTAGGCGTAAGTCACTCTACAGCAATCCCTTTCCGGATTTCAGGTTGTCTGAATATTTTACTCATGCGATGGGTGATTTTTTAAAAATTTTTTGGTATCTCAAACATATGCTCAAACTATATGCTCAAACTGTGGTAAACTCAACTTACTTACTTACTTCGAACTAAACTCAAACAATTTAGATAAAAATCTGAAACAAGTTTTTTGTTTGATTCAGTCCAAGCTTTTTCAGTCAGCAAAATATGCCTGCTGTGGTATGATTGATATGATTTCCCTTGGGGATTGGTCCGCTTTTTTTCCATGCTCAGTGCTGTGGGTAATTAGTTGACCAGCCGTATATATTAGTGCGTATTACAAACCTTTGATGATATTTTTTTTTAGCGAAAGGAAATTTTTAATAACAACGACGTTGCGATCAGTGTTGGCTTTTGAATTTTACAATTGGATTCCATCCTTAGATAGCATGGGTTATGGGAAAGTTTTTGAGTAACGTAGCTTGAAATACCATTATCATTATGAAATGTTCAATAAACAAATACACCATCTTAGTAAAGATAATGACACACTTCGTCACACACGAAAAAAGACCACATCGTCGAAACGGTTTATTTCGAATTTTTTCATAAAATCCTATTAAAATTGAGATATTTTCACATATTATTGGTTTATTAAAGAACCTGTACAGCACGCATCCAATTTCATCTCATCATCTCTTGATACATGCCAAATAGCAGTTATTCATTTCTTTTTCAATAGAAAATCATTTTGAAATGTGTATTTTAAGAATGAATAATATTGGTCATATATCCAGAGAAGGTATGTGCAAATATCTCAATTATGATAATGTGTTTACTGGGAAGGTTTGAACGTTACATTGTGAAATAATAAGATAAGTATTTTTGAATTCATAGCATCGAAACAGGAAATAAGTATATCATGGGCAGTCTCGAAGATAAGACTGCCTAGTGGGGGAGGTCTGGGAACGAATATCAAAAATTTTTGACCTCATGTTTGCCCTTAGACCAGAAATAAACCAACCTGATTTTGATGAAAATGCAATGAAAAAAACTTGAAATAGGCATAGTTTTGGGGCAAAGCTGTTCACCACAAAATTTCTGATCATTCAACCCATAAGAATGTCCAACATTTTTCAAAAGTCTTAACCACTTTTTGCAAAAGAGGAAAACAGCGTTGCTACCAATTTCTGCTTGAGAAGAAAAAAGCCACTGCTGATACAACCAGTTTTTGGGATATAGCTTGCCAAGTGATCAGGCAAAATCCAAACTTACCCAAACCAAAAGCCCAGCCATTCAGGTTCGCAGTGAGTCAGCAATTCCTCAAAGCTAAGAATGAAAGTCGTTCAGGGGGTTACGTGTTCCCTTGCTTCGTAGAAAATTGCTTGATTGTTCCCTTGTTCCATAAGAGATTTTCCTTGAATTGTTCCCATAAATTATTTCCCAGAATTTATTGTTCCCTCGTTCTCCTAAAAAAATTTACATGTTCCCTTTTCCCGAGTCATTATTAGGCAAGTTTTCCTATTTCCCAGAACCCCTAAATGGCCCTCAAGGGTATACCCTTGTTTTATTTGGACTGGACACATTACAGTAGTAGATCCCCGTTATTAAGAAACTGGATGTTCGGCTTTAGCCCTATTGTTTATCAAATCCTTCTATTATTTTTCTGTTGTCCTCCTAAAGATTCTGAGCCTCAGTTTCTTAATTTGCAGTTTCTTGATAGCGGGGATCTACTGTACCTTTCGAGGAAATTGGACAGGTTATTTATGACAGGCCAGCTTCTTGTAGTGTAAAATTATGTGATTGCAGTTGTTTTCTAAATTTGATTTATTAGATTAACTCATATTTTTGTGATTTTTTTGTTTTCGGGACAGCAAATCTGATCTGTCTTCTAAAATCCTGTTTCAGAAACGGGTATATCCGGATTTACAAGCCAAATAACTTCGATTACTTGCTGAGCAACTTCAGTTATTAAACGTGGCATACTTAAAACATCTTTCATTTTATTACAAGGACTAAGAAAGTGATCATATTTAACCCGAATAAAAGACAACGTAGTTTTTATGCATTTTGTTTTCATTGGGAGAAGGTAATTCTAACTTGCCGCCATAATGGCTTATCCCGATCGTCGCAAACGTAACGGGCTTTACAGATCAAAGAGTGCTCATCCACAAATTCGCCTGGAAATTCGTTTTGGGAAATTTAAGATATTGTTGATACAGATTTGTAATTTGAAGACCAAAAGACATCAAGGTCATTAGGTAGTGATTATAGGCTGTATAGTTGTAGTATCCTAGGAAATTAAACAAATTTTTATCATTTAAACTTTAAAGCCAGACCCAGACATAGGTACTGGGTGATCCAAAAAAGAAGAGGGTTTAAATTTTTGGTCACTTGAAATCTCAATGACTTTTCAACGAATTTGTAATTCTGGCCAAAAGCATGTTCATTGTCATTCACGGGAGAAAACCAGTGGGTCCTTAAGGTCCCTAATTTCCGTACGCCCTGATCATTAGATTTTGGGAAAAGTTCCCCCAAAAATTCCCAAAATATGACCCAAATTTGTTTTTTTTTTTTAGTAATAACGTACGCTTTTCATAAGTCATATATTCTTGCATTAATTTCAATAAGGCGTGAATACAGGCATTTTAGACCCATTCATACCCCCCCCCCTTTTTAGTATGTCATATCATGACTATGGTCATATCAAAGGATAGTTCAGAATAATAAATATTGTGACAAATAATTTTGCCCTTTCTCGACACAATTGAATTTTTAATGTTTTTTAAAACGTTTTTGGGTCACACGGTACTTAGAGCAGGGGAAGGGGAAAGAGAAAATCAAAGGAAAACAATAGTAATGGGGGGAGGGAGAAATAAAATGTTTTGTGCGGATTGACCCGGGCATGGATTTCGTGATTTCATTTACAGTCGTGACAATCAATGATAAGGTAAATTTTGGACTTTGAACATAACAATGCATCATTGTGTTTAGATTGCTTCAAATTCATGCCATGCCATACGTGCTTGATATTTACTCAGCACAAAATCTGAAAATCTAGTTATAAATACAGTGGTTGCAATATCATTGATCTTAGTGGCATGATACGAGCATAGCGCCAGAAACCATATACGCCTAATGTGGTTCTGGTGGATACGAACGTTGGGGGTGGGCGTATTTGTTTGGACATTATTCCCCACCTCCAAATCATAATAACCCACTACCAACGTTCCTGAAGTAAGTACGCACTAATATAACTATATTTTAACCTCTTCTCCCCCTTTGTTAAGACATCTATAAAGTACGCACGAACTAATTTTTACCCCTCCTCCCTTGTATGGTACCCTCCCTCCTCCTCGTCAGTTTTAGAAGACTTATTGTCTTGTCTTCTTGAAGAGAATTGTCTTCCTTTGGATCTCGAGAATGATGACCAATAAAGAGGCGAAGATCTGATTTATCTTTATGAAATCAGTAACTAAACTAAATTCACATTTCTAACATTATATTCATTATAACAGAAATACTTATAATGTAAAACGAAAGATCGCGAAAGATCGCGAAATATCGTAAAACCAAAAAACCTTAAATATCGCGAAATCGAGACTAAAATGATAACGACGCTACGCATTTTGTTTGCCTGATTTCATACTACACAATGCGTACGTATCATGGATGCCTTCTTAAGGTTTTTCATTTAGCCATAACTGCCTGAAACATCGCATGTGATTGCCTGCGATATAGACTTGCACGATATTTCGAGAGTACTTTCATAGCATTCCCTCAATATGGCATTCCCTCGATATATTGAGTACGAAATAAAAATTTGTGATTTGGCATGAAATAGACTTCGGGCAAGTCTACCTGCGATATGGTCGCAGGCTGAAACTTTTTTAATGTGAACATATTCCTTGTGATGACTGCTGTTGTCTGAGGCTGCCTGCGGCATGTGCTCTGAGGCTGCTCAAAAGTAGAATTTGATTCAATTTTCACGTCACTTTACGGCGTCTCAGTACCAGAATTTTTTTCAGATCAGCCTCAGGCAGGCGCAGAAAGTTGCCGCAGGCAATGCCGCCAGGCAGTTACAGCTAAATGAAAGCCAGCTTTTAGGCGCATAGGTTTGCTGCTGGCGTGAAATTTAATGTTTCCAAATAATAATGTTGCTTTTTCTAAAGTTTGCTTCATGTTTTTAATCTATTTGGGTGACTACCTTGCCAACCTAATGAACAGAAACAATTTGTTTATAATAATTAGTTCAAATAAATCGAATAATCGTATTACGTACATAGAAACCTTGATACGGCATAAGAAATACTGTCTTTGGTAGTTTATTCTGTAAACAAAGGCATTTCTCTCAAATGAAATGCAAGTATTATATGACCCCTGCATGACCTTTGGTTTGTAATCATCTACTTGATGAACCTCACCGACGAAAGTCCACTTTTGTCAGATACAAGAATTTTAAACATCATGCTTTGTGATATTCTTCGGTCTGGAAGCAGCTCAAATTTGCTTCCCACTCAATCTGTATAATTTCTTTTGGTAAAAGGCCTGGGGCCTTTGTACTTTCCCACCTTTAAGTACAGACAACAATATTTTACTGTACATATATTGTAAGGGGCCGACTACTCGACAGTGAAACTGATTTGGATTTATTATTTTTATTTTTAATCATAACAAACTGGAATTTATACGTACTTGCACAAATTCAGGCTAAGAAAATCAGGCAAAATCTCAGAAATTTCTCACGTTTAATACAAAAAGGCATGCAGAGCACTTACATGTCAAAGATGTTTTTGAGAAAGGCGGGGGACGGGGGGCAGTAGGTTTGTAAAAATCAGTCCACAAATGAGAAAATATCCAGGCTAAAACCATATAAAAAACGTTTATGACTATCAACCAATAATTTTCAAAGTAATGGGTCCAGGTCAAGCAAAGTTGTAAAAAGCGCGGGAAAATATTCTGCTCACGCCATCATTTTAATTGGATTGTTTTTCATATCGGATAGGGGTTTTGTTCACACGGCTCTAAAACACTATTTCATTTAAACAAGGCACACGGGAAGCTGTGCCCCCCCCCCCCCTCCCATAGAAATCATCACTGATTTTCATTGTAACCACCAACTAACAGTTATCAAGTTAAAAGATCTGGGTCGAGCAAAGTTGTAAAATGCGCGGGAAAATATTTTGTTGACGCCATAATTTGGAGCCGTGTGAACAAATCATATGACTATGATTTTGGAGAGGATAAAGTCTTCCTGTTGTCGTATCCGCCTATCTTTGTTTGTCTTGAAAAATGCGCCATGCCTTCACTGCACACTTTCTCAAGCCTCAAGCATTGCAGTCTATCGCTTCAAATAGATTACAATTTTAGGATAGAATCAATGTTTGGCTTCCCATAGGCGCTCGTTTCAGAAACAATCGCACTTTTGAAAATAGCAAAGCAAAGATCGAATTAAAAAAACAAAACAATCCTTTTGTTGCCGTTAAAAGCTGAGACGTCATGTTGATTGAACTGATGCTGAACATGCAAAATAACTTCAAAATATTTATATCCGAGGAGTTACTGAATTGTGCAGCAAGCAAGAGCTTTGAATGGATCTTGTGTGGAAAATGGAAAATGTTTATATCGTGAGCCATTGCTGGGCACTGTGTTTCATGCGGCTGCCCAGTGGCTACCAGATTGCTCTCAATCAAATATCAAAATTTTTTCGCAGTTGATCAAGTGTTCGCAATGCAAAACCCGCGCTAGTAACTGGGCATTCCTCGGATGATTAATTTACCATCGAAAATCTTTTGAATCAATCAACAATGCATAGATTTGTAAAATTTTGGTGTTTTTTTTAGCTTCTTAATTTCATTTTTACGTCATCGTGTGACTATGGATCTCAATTTTTTTTCTTTTTTTCTTTTTTTTTACTTTCTTTTAAGTTGGTTTAATTATAATAACAGTTACAATTTACAAGAAATCTAACTAATTTATACCAACAGTTGAATGATTGAATATTTTTTATTTGATTCTTGAAAATACTTAATTTTTATGAGTTTCTTACATTTCCTGGTATTGATTTCCAAATTTCTCTACATCTGTATGATATAGTGTTAAATCCATACATTTTCAATTTTGGTTCTCTGGTATCAAATTGGGGTTGTCTTAGCTTCAACTAATTCAAAATAAATAACTTCAAAATATTTATATCCGAGGAGTTACTGAATTGTGCAGCAAGCAAGAGCTTTGAATGGATCTTGTGTG